>BGPR01002227.1:88165-189051 GCA_013235015.1 Araneus ventricosus | reverse complement strand
GGAGCCCCATTCAGTTGCATTATTGCTAAATGAAGGGGTTTTCCACAAATTAGTCGTAATCTTCTAGATGATAATCGTCGAATACCATTTAAAATTATATATTTAACATAAGTATACATGAGTATTCAAGATGCCAACTTTCATAAAATTCATTGTGTATTACTTTTCAGAAGATTCAAGTTTTCAGAATATCAATTTCTCATTTATAAATCATAACTTCTTTAAGTGTACCGAAATTCACCATGCTTGTTCAATGTCAATATCTTTCTGAATAATACAGTATCGAATCTGGAATTTTTATATCAGTTGCTGCTATAATATCTGGAATATGAAACCATGGAAAGAAAATTATATTGAAATTCACGCATGCACAATAAAATTATTTAGTACAAATATTCATATTTCCTGTAATATTCAAACGTTTTTTAATTTAAATCTTTACACAATGCTTTTCTAACATATTGTCACTTTTTCTATAAGTTTCGTACAATTTAATGGAAAACTCTGCATGTTATAAGCAAAAACATGCGGAAAAATTTGGGACTTTTTAAGAAGACCTTTATATCTTCACGAATATTTTTGCTGTGTTTACGAAAATGCATGTAAATATTATGCACATCAAACATAACCATTTGTGAAAGTTACATCTCGTTATCAGCTTTCTGTGGAACAGGATGGGCCCTCGTGATACAATGTACTCCCGATTATACGGGTTAATCCCCGGGAGGGATCGCACGGACAATAGAAAAAAACGGATAATCCGGAAACTCCTTTTTATTAAAGAAAAAATCAATATCAGTACAAAAATATAAAGATTACTTACATTTGCATGCTGTATAACAACAAACTAGGAATTTTCCTTTTAGCATTTACTGCTTAAAAAATCTGTAATGCGTCTTTGCTTCTGCTGTTTGTTCATGTCTTGTCGTATATCGACACATATTTTACGAACCGCAGTAATGTCACCGTAATCAAATCCTCTTTGCCCCATATAATGTAACAATGTTTCCACAGATTGTACAGAAGCAGAATGAGAAACTGTATTTCCCTCATTTAGTATATCTTCTGCATCAGTACTAGCTGATTCGCCATTATCAAGTTTTTGAAGGATTTCTAATTTTTGTTTAACATTTGAAATGTTTCATTTTCGTTTCACACCACTCATTTTTACCAGTAAAAAATTTCACGCTACTAACTGACGATAAACAAGACGCAAAAACTAAAGGAAAACGTGCGAAAGTGAAAGAAGACGAAGAAGTTAAAGAATGACGTGTCAGGGAGAAGAGTGTTCTTACGAGAATGAGCTAGCAGGAAGTGGATGATTCATTTCTCGGAAAATTAGGGGTTGAACCGGTAGAGATTGCACGTGGAGGAAGAAAAAAATCTATTCTTTAGCCTCCGCCGTCACGGCTCACTAGTTTCAAGGAATGAATCTCTCTATCGAACATCAACATCGATTTTGCATGCATGATAAGAATGAAAATGTTTATCTTTAAAGTTTTTGTGAGTCCGGAATGAGCGCGGATAATCCGCAAACCGGATAATCCGCGCACGGATAATGGAGAGTATACTGTATGTCTGTGACTAACTGAATCAAAGAGAGGCAACATCTGCAATTTCTATCCAAATTCCTACAAAACAAGTCGAGTTTTTATGGGTACCAAATTATAAAGATTGTAAAAAATTTGTTTCTAAGATCCAAGTTCAATTAAGCCAGTATTTCTCAAACTTTCGAATCAGGGCCAGATTTCCCATAGGGCTAACCTAGGCCATGGCCTAGGGCGCAGCCGTTAGAGAACGCAAGTACAGAAGAAATAACAACCAATATTTACACACTTTTCAGTGTTATATGCAAAAGCCCACAAAAAGTGTTTTATAATTTACATTCGTTGCGTCAAATATATGGAGCGATACATTTTTTTAATCTTCTCTGGACTTTATCGTCTCTTGCCTTAAAGAGATTTTAAAAGATCTCTCTACTTCAATTACCCCTCAAGCCTATTCACGGTAGCGCGAACGTAGAAGTTCTATTTGGTATTTCAGATAATTTCATGAAGTGAAGTAATTTTGTAGGCGTTATTATTTTATTTCATAAGTAGTGTAATTTTGAATTAAAAATTGAATATGGTCAAAGATTACTAAGATTGTATTAAGTGCGGATATGTTCCAAAAATAAACTATTGTATATAAAACTGAAAATTATACTATAAAATTTTGAGAGGGGTGGAGGCGCAGAATTTGTTTTGACCTAGGACATAAAAACGTGTAAATTCGGCTCTGTTTCGAATGCATTATTCGCATACCTCTTAAAGAATCACAAATGTAAGCAAAAAACGCTTTAGTTAAATCCATATCCTTAAAGCAAGCAATCAATGTAGAGTGACAAATATTTAACATAATGATGATAACTGAAGGCTGGTTTGGATAATTTGTTGAAAAATTCTGACAATTATTTGTAGGTCATTGTCACACCCAGAACTACGAGCTTAGAGGATTCCTACTTAAAATTATGGAGTTAAACGTGTTATATAATTACGTGCAAAATCTTTGAATTTTTATGTATCTTACGTTTCAATACACAAATCTCTAGAAATTTTTTGAGAATCAGAAAGAAGTACTAGGTATAATGAAATTTTGGGCTTTAGATCTTGAAGAATAGCAAATTTTCATACAACGAAATTCTTTACACGTGACTCTTATGTATGTGTTTTTTTTATTTGTTTTGTTTTGCTTTGTTTCCTCCCGATATTTTCTTTTCATTGTTAACACCATTAAAGCAATTTTAAATAGAATTCTGAATTCTCAAAATAATTTTCAACTGAAGGGAATTCAAAATTCTTTAAGTGGATTGGATAACTGATTATAAATCAAATGGCATGACAAAACGAAATGCTGTATTGAGAAGGATACCTACTCACTTTAGCATTTTTCCTGTTAAGTGAAAACCTTTGTAATCAAGCCATTTCTTTAAAGTTGATTTTCTTTTTATCCTTTAGAAAAATATTGTGACAAGCACATTTCTTCTCCTCGTTTTAAATCTTTTAAACTAGACCATTCATTATGTACGTGAAATTAATTTGTTATGCCACAAACGTCGAATTGGTAGTCCATTTCTTGCCACACACGAAGTGCATGTTCCCTGGATATTGAACTCACTGTTGTAACAATTAGACTTCGCAGATCTTAAAGAGTAGCAGGCATTGGTGGTACATGCACGCGGTCTTTTACGTAGACCCACAAATAAAAATTGCAAGAAGTAAAATCTGGTGACCTTGGAAGCCACTTAAAATGAACAAGATCATGCTGCCCACATCTTCAATTCAGCTTCTTGCAGGGAGGGCCTTGGATAAAGGGGTTAAAGTTAAAATATTTTCCGACAGTTCATCTTCTTTAGACATTCTTTCTTCCACTTCAATTAAATCCAGTTTCATTTTGGATATTAAAGAAAATATTTTAAAAGCTAAAAATTTAGTCAGCGTCATCTGGGTGAAGGCATATGCTGGAATCCCAGGGAATGAATTGGCCGATCAATTTGCTAAAATTGCCACAGATTGTGGTTCAATTTTAAATCTACCAGCCCCTTATCCGTACATTAAAAAACTCTGAAAAGAAGACGTACTTTTTAATTAGAATATTTATTGGAGTGAATCCGAGACCAGTCCCAGATAGCAGTTTTAGTTTGCAGCAAATTTGCAACAGACACTTGCACTGCAAGTCTGCAAGCTTTCAGCAAATTTGTCACGACATGTGTGCAAGTGTGAAACAAGCTTGCAGCAAGTAAACGCAAGCCTCGAAGTCACCATAGGACGAACTTGCCGCAAGCTTGAATTGCAAACTCATTGCAAATTATAGCAAAAACAGAGCACGAACACAGCCGAGGATAGATCTCGCGACCTACCGGTTCGGAAGCTGACGCGGTAACCACTGGGCCAGTTAAACTCTGAGAGGAGAAGATATTTTTCGCTAATACATCGTCCCATTCGATTCGTATACGATTTATTTAAAACTATTCTCTTGATTTCATTAATTTTTTGAGTTGCGAATATGATTTGAAGTCAAAGAGAGAGCGATTTTCGCTAATAACTACGTTTTGCTAGTAGAATAAATTATGAAATTAGAGTGCAAAAGTAATTACTTTAAAATAGGACAAAATGTATAAGTTTATTTTTCAACAAACATTGACTGTTTTTTCGGTTTAATTTTGTTTATAAACGCTAAAATTTCAACATTAAGAAAAAGGCGATATAGTTTTCTTTAAAGTGCGAGTGATATATTTAGTAAAAAGTTGGAAAATGTTTCAAAAATTTTTTTAAAAAGGTTAAAATGTTTCAAATTTTTTTATAAAAGAAGTTAGTTTTTTCACAAATTATCATTGATTTATTGAATTAATGAAAAGAAGGACGGTCTAGGAGATGCTATTAAAAATCGGATGTTTTTTTAAAACAGAGACAAAGATAATTATCTCTGTATTGTGTTATCTTTGCATGAAGCTTGTTTTGCAAATTTGCTGTAAGTTTGATTTGCAAGGAAGGTGGCGCTACTTGTCACATCGAACATGCAGCAAATGCGTTGCAAGCGAGGGTGGCGCTAGTTGTCACAGCGAACTTGCTACAAGTTCGTTTCAAGTTTGACGCGTCAAATTTTGCCATGACAAGGGAATATCAAGTCAAAATAAAAATTGCTGCAAACTTACGTGCTATCTGGGGTGTGCGTGTGCCCAACATTCATATTAAATTACTTATTACTAATTAATCTTTAATTTATTTTGCAACTAACCACAGCCCATTCCTATCATATCTCTTTAGGTTTAAGATTTTAAATAATCCAAATTGTATTTGTGGAGGATATGGCTATGCCGATCATTTTGTTTTTCATTGTAATCACATTAAAGACTTCATTTGGCCATTCCTCCCGAAGAGCATAAGCACATTTGGTTTAAATCTTTGGCGAAAAATTCTTTACTTTTGAATCAACGTTTTCAAGCTATTGAAATTTCAAAACAAATTTGCAATTCTTTAACTGCAGATTAAAAATTTAGGGTTTTTTTATTTTTTTAAAAAACTATGGTGATTAAGACATTTTAAGGGGCACTTCCTCTCTTTCTTTCGGGAAAGGAAAAAAATCTTTTGAAATATATATTCACTTTCTTTTTAAATTAACATTTGTATGTTAGTTTAGCTACACTTTGAGGGGGATTGTTGTGGTGGTGGTGGTTCCACCACAAGAATAGTCTGCATTTGTTGTTCATGCATTTCACATTGTATGTATATAAGTCTATTTATGGTATTATATATATATTATTTTTGAGGATTGCATTCTTATTCTGTATTTGTTATTTTATTGTATTTATTATATTTTATTATTTATTTTTTATTTGCTACTTTATTGTATTATGTGTTTTATTGTATTTGTTGAATGTTTGTACAATGTATCATTTTTTGTACTCTTCCCCGCAGACCGTCAAAACGCCCTATACCCTTTGGGTGAGTGGATCGGCGTGGATAATAAATAAATTCATCTTCCTGAAATTGCGTCATTCAGATACTGTTGTATAAGATTTATTTATGACCTTCTTACTTCTTTGGCAACTCTTTATACTAATATTTAATTTATTTATTGACAATACCTATAAGGCATTACACCTGTTGCTCAACTCACTTTCTGACTCACTGATAATAATTTCAGAAATTTATTATGATTTACATATGCTAAGCAAGTTCTCATACCATCGATCACTTAAATGACAAGCATTTCAAGTCAAAGTCTAGCACTTAATATTCTACTATACTCAAACATTAAAATCAAACTGTCATATCGTATGATGAAAAAACTCTATAATCTCAAATCGACTAACTAGAAATTCAGATATTGAGAAAAGCAACAGGAAATAAAGAGAATGCTTGACGTAGATTTAAAGTTTTCAAATTATCACTGAAATATCTCCACATTATAATTACCCATTAAAATTTTAGTACATTCGGTTGTGTTTTAAATTTAACCCTCTGGGCGACTAATAGGTCAGAACAAACCGTCTCAAAAATATCTTTCTGATTGGCAATGGGTTCCTTTAAGAAATATACCCCGTCACACAAGAGGTGTTTGAAAAAGAAACACCTGAATTTCCCCCCCCCCTCTCATTGCTATCTGCGGGAGGTCTAATTATCCCAGTGGAGAGAGTCTTTCCCCGTTTCTTATCGTTAGCAGATCCCCCTTCCCAGAGCCGGACGGAAGGGAGTGTGAACGGTACGACCACACAAGGCCCTGCGCCGCTGACTGATTTTGTAAAATGAAAATTATTTCTGTTTTTTAAATCCAAGTATAAATACATTTGAATATAATTATACAATTTGTGCACATTTTACATATACCAATCTAAGGCAAGGTTGGGTTCTTTAAAGTCATGAAAAATTAGAATATCTTACAAGCTGCACATAAACTGAGAAACATTATTGACAGAGAATATAAAAAAAATAACTAAAAACGAAACATAACGTTTAACATGTGTTTTGTATGAATAGTGGTTAAAATTTTATAAAAAGTGGCTATTTTTTATATTTAGTTAAAAAGGAAACAATAAATTTTGTAAAGAAAGCTAAGCATTTCACAATTTTATTAGATTGCACTCCAGGCTTGAGCCATCAAGAACAATTGTTTGTTAGTTTAAGATGTAAATGACTCTGAAAGGACATGTAGAAGCAGGGCCGGTTTAAGTCCTAAACGGGCCTATAGGCACAATACAAGTTTCAATTTCTTCCCTACTAAGTTTGAAAACCAAATATTTTTCATTGTTTTTCATACAAGCAAATATTAAGACAGACTGAAATTAAAAAGAAGTATATTTAAGTTGCCGATCACCTTCTGGAGAGTGGTTTCAATATCTCAGAAATAAAAAAAACTAAAATTTGAAGTAATTTTTTTTAATGAGTGGTGAAAAAATTGCAAAACTTTTTTACACAGTCTAAATAATCTAATATAAAATTTCTAGGGATATTTTGCAGCCAGAAAAACGGTAAAACAAACTGGATCACACTGATCTTCTCTCTAAATTAAAAACATGAGAAAAAGACTATGAATAATGTTATGAAATTGAAACAGTACTTGATTACAATTTAAATAAGTTCCAGTATACGGCTCTTGTAAATTAAATGAAAACACTAAATTAAATTACCTTGAAAATAATACATAAAAATATCGTAAGGCATTGGAACCCTCCAAAGATATTGGGTCCCTTGGCAGTTACCTACTTTGCATATTTGATAATCCGGGCCTGTTTGCAAAAACGATTTGTGTTGAAACGGCAAAAGACTTGACAAGAAAATGTTGCTGACTAAGAATATCGTGAAATATCATTTTGAAAAATATCGTGAATCGGATTTCTACTATCTACTTTTAACAACTGCAAAGAAAATAGTTGAGTAGTTAGTTGAAGGCGACACCTGAATTTAAGAATCAAAGAACTGGATGGGGAAAAAAAGCAATTTTTCTTTGAAGCAACCGATCAATCTATTTCACCTGTCAATTATCTATTTTCTAGTCATAATGAATAGTGCCACTTTTTCTTTTCAGAAAAGATCGAAATTTATCATGAGTCAAAAGTGTCATATGGATTTTTATCTAATTAGGATAATATTCACAAACTGTCTGAAGACGATCTTCTTAAATGTTGCAAAGACTTAAATGCAACTTTGCAATGTGATGTTGATTTATTGAATGAAATCGAAATTTGTCATTTTTTTTTCGAAGTTTGAAATTTGAAATTTTTACCATTAAGGGACTCAGTAATACAATATTTATTTAAAAATAATTTATTTAAATTGCTTCAAAATTTTGTGACTGTTCCGAAAAATACATTAACCTTACCAATTACAAGTGTTTCTGCAGAAATATCTTTCTCATGATTGAAAACAATAAAAAAAATTACTCGAGTTCTAGAATTTGTTAAGAACGATTCCATTTCTTAGCCATGATATCTGTCAAATCCGAATGAGCTATAAAATTAAATTGTGATTATATTATCAATAAATTTTCTATAATGAATGTAAGAAAATGAAACAAAAATAACAAATTGTTTGTTACCTTATTCTAGCAAGTCGCAGTCCAAATTGTATTTTATAAGTTCATGAAGCAATTATTTTTATTATTTGAATTGTGTACAGTTCTAAATGTGATGGAAATGTTAACTTTTAAAAACATTTTAGTTATATATTATTTTGATGTATTCCTTAAGTCCTTAATATACCAATTTGTGCAATGTAATAAATAACAAAACGCAATAAATTATTTATTCTGGGTAAGAAATTATATCTGGGTTTCTAGTCCTATTTCAAAAAAATAGGACTAGAAACCCAGTCAAAACGTATTACATTTTTTCTACATGATCTTTTCTTTGCAAAATTGGCAAAATAAAAAATAACAGAAATTTGTTGCTTATTTCAAATTATTTATGCGATTTCAGGGATAAACACCTTTTCAAGGTTTTATGCGGAATGTTTGCTAAAATTGCTGAGATAATCAATTTAGAGGTTCATTCAGGGGTATCTCTTCACAAGCATTTTTTGTTTATGAAAAAAAAGCATTTCTACGCCATAATAAGAATCTGAGAAAGATTTTCTTCCACAAGTTTCCGAAAAACTGCATGAAAACTTCCCTACCTTGCTATTCGTTTTAACGATAAGGAATTCAATTGTTGCTGTAAACGTTCCTTCCTACCCACTTGCGAGCCTCGTCTATTGTAAAGCTTATCACCACGAATCTGTCACTGTCAACCAAGTCATCAATGGAGGGGAAAGCAGAGGCGAGAAAATACGTATTTGCCGCTTACGACTGCAAAATTCAATCCAGGAAAAAAACCGGTTGTTTCCATCTTCAAGACGACAGAAAGAGAAGAAAAAACACGGTTCTACGGAAGTCGGAGTAGATTTGCTTCACGTAAAAAACCGTTTGCGGCGCTCAGAGGGTTAAAATTATAATTTAACTAACCCTAAGATCTTTTCGAATATCTACATCTAACAGTGTATAAGAAACTGGTGAAAGAAAACAGAAGCTAATTACTTTAAACTAATAAGATTTATTTGCATCAAAAATAACCCAACCACATTACAAATACATTTTACATAGCACAACACCTTGACTACTAATCACAATTCACTGCTTCACAAGTATGTCAACACGTACATATATAGATACCAATGCATATTGACACAGATCTGTTAGTCATATTAATGGGCGACCCAGGTTGTATATAAATTTTAGTCATACCTTCTAATTTTTATCTTAGATTTTTCTTTTATCTTGTTAATTTATATAATTCTTATTCCTTAATTTAATCTTTATCTGAAGGCTTAATTTATAAGAATTCTAGAGTTGATGTTACCCAGATAGCACGTACGTTTGCAGCAAGTTTGATTTTTACTTGATGTTACCTTGTCATCGCAAATTTGACGCGTCAAGCTTGAAGCGAACTTGTGGCAAACTAACAATGCAAAATCGCTACCCTCGCTTGCAAAACGAGTTTGCCACAAGTTCGCCGTGACAACTAGCGCCACCCCTCCTTGCAATGCAAGCTTGCTGTGAGTTTGCAAAACAAGCTTGATGCAAAGATGATAGCATAAAGAGATAATTATCTTTGTCTCTGTTTTGAAAAAACATCCGATTTTTAATAGCATCTCCTAGACCGTCCTTCTTTTCATTAATTCAATAAATCAATGATAATTTGTGAAAAAACTAACTTTTTTTATAAAAACAATTTTTTTAAACATTTTCCATCTTTTTACTAAATATAGAACTCGCACTTTAAAGAAAAATATATCGCCTTTTTTTTAATGTTGAAATTTTAACGTTTATAAACAAAATTAAACCTAAAACACAGTCAATGTTTGTTGAAAGATAATAACCTACATTTTGTCCCATTTTAAAAGTTAGTACGTTAACTTGCTGCAAGCTTGTTTCAAGCTTGTACTCTTCTCGTGTCAACCTTGCTGCAACTTTGCTGCAAACTAAAATTGCTATCTGGGTACTGGCCTCAACAAATTTATCCTTTATGTGGATTTATCCTAAAACATCATCTCTTGATTTGATTTATATTCTTGTTAGCACTACACCTAGATAGCAATTTTAGTTTGCAGCAATCTTGCTCTGCAAATCTGCAATTTTCTGTGGAAAACCTAGATTTCTAAAACCTCCTTTAAAAATCTAAATTCCTAGCATTCAATGAAAAAGGTTTTCTGCTATGCTGAAAGCGAAGACCCTGATGTTTTTTTAAGTCAAAATTTTGCCCGGTACACACTTGAAATGCTGCAGGCATTGCATGCTCAATCTCTCAATTTCAGATGACGCATACGCAAGAGAAGAATAAAAAACGCACTGCACATCCAAAATAGTATTTGGCGACGGCAAATGAAATTGCGCCAAGAAAAATTGGCGAGAAACAGATGCGCACCGTAAACTGCAGGTTTACCAAGGTTTGTAATCGTAAAATTTTAGCACAAAAATATAAGTTTTAGGGTATTAATTCATATTATTTAAGATTTTATTTCAAAAAATTCAAAGGAATAATTTTTCATTAAAAAGCCGAATACTGTATAACACTGTGCAAATAATATTGCCAGAACGTCGATCAGTGTAGTGGTGACAATATTAAAAATTCTACCCCTTAGCACAACATTATTGTCAAATATTTTGGGAAATATCGGACAATTTTGTGAATACCGAGAAATACCGAATGTGCTGTATCTAAATTTTTAACAGTTTTGTAAATTTTTAACAGATTTGGAGTGCAAGTCTGCTGCAAATTTGCTGCAAACTATAATTGCTATCTGGGTTAGAACCCAGATCCCAATTTTAGTTTGCAGCAGACTTGTACTGCAAATCTGCAAGCTCACAGCAAGTTTGACACGACAAAAGTGCAAGTGTGAAACAAGTTTGCAGCAAGTTAACGCAAGCTTCGAAGTCACCACGCGACGAACTTGCAGCAAGTTTGTCATGACAAACTAATTGCAAACATAGCAAAAATAGAACGAACACAACCTCGGAATAGAACTCACGACCTAGCGCTTGGAAAGCGAGCACTCTAACAATTCGGCCAGATAAACTCTGCGAGGAGAAGATAGATTTCGCTAATGCGTCGTTCGATTCGATTCGTATACGATTTATTTTAAACTGTTTTCTTGATTTCATTAATTTTTTGAGTTGAGAATATGATTTGAAGTCAAAGAGAGAGCAATTTTCACTAATAACTACGTTTTGCTAGTAGAATAAATTATGAAATTAGAGTTCAAAAGTAATTACTTTAAAATGGGACAAAATCTATAAGTTATTATTTTTCAACAAACATTGACTGTTTTCTCGGTTTAATTTTGCTTATAAACGTTAAAATTTCAACATTAAAAAAAGGCGATATAGTTTTCTTTAAAGTGCGAGTGTTATATTTAGTGAAAAGATGGAAAATGTTTCAAATTTTTTTTTAAAAAAAAGTTAGTTTTTTGGCAAATTATCATTGATTTATTGAATTAATAAAAAGAAGGACGGTCTAGGAGATGCTATTAAAAATCGGATGTTTTTTTTTAAACAGAGACAAAGATAATTATCTCTTTGTACTATCTTTGCATCAAGCTTATTTTGCAAATTTGCATTGAAAAGGAGGTGGCGCTAGTTGTCACGGCGAACTTGCTACAAGTTCGCTTCAAGCTTGACGCATCAAATTTGTGATGACAAGGTAATATCAAGTCAAAATCAAACTTGCTGCAAACTTACGTGCTATCTGGGAAGCTGAAGAAAATTGTAGAAACGCATCTCTACATATTATTTTGAATTATTTTCTTGATTTAATTAACATTTTATAATTTTGAGTTGAAAATATGACTTGAAGTCAGACAGAGAGCGATTTTTGTTAGTAACTAAGTTTAACTAGTGAAATACATTATGAAATTAGGGTTCAAAAGTAATTACTTTTTAAAATATGGCTGCAAATAAAGTTACTATTTTTCAACAAACATCGACTGGTTTTAGGGTTTAATTTTGTTTATGAATGTCAAAATTTCAATATTAAGAAAAAGGTGATATAGTTTTCTTTAAAGTCCGAGTTCTATATTTAGTAAAAGTTCTGGTGGAGAATTTTTCGAAAGTAATATTTTTTTTATAAAAATACCTAATTAGTTTTTTCAAATTATCATTGATTTGTTGAAATAATGAAGAGAAGGACTGTCAAGGAGATTTTATTAAAAATCGGATGTTTTTTAAAACAGAAACAAAGGATTAAAGACCCCAGATATATACAAACTTATTCATGTCGTATGGTCACTTCAGGTAAAAGAAACTGCATCTGCAAGAAAACCGTTTGCATAGATAAAGTATTCATTGTGTATTATTTATATATGCTGAAGAGATAAAAAGATAAGTGCTTATATTTTCATAAAATGTTAACATTGGTGGAATAGTTTCAACAATAAGAAAATGAGCATTTACACCATATTCGAGAATATAATATTTGTATAGAATAATTGTCCTTAAAGTTATCATAGATAAAGCCAAATATTTTTACTAATGATTTTGATATACTTTAAAGAAATCTACAATAAAAAATGCATTTATGTAAAAGTATATTCGATTTCAATCGCATTACAAAAACTTTATAAGCCTTTATTTTTATCATTCAACAAAAAGTGGCAACTTTTAATAGCATTTATTGCTAGTTGTTAAGCCAAAAAAAAGTGAGAAAATACTCAATAAATATCGATGTATGTATTTTCATTCTAATTTCCGCATTAAAGGTAAACCCAGATAGCATCTGGTAGCACCAGATAGCACTTGCAGCAAGTTTGATTTTTCTTGATATTAGCTTGTCATGACATACTTGATGTGGCAACATTGCAGCAAATTTCCTGCACAGTAACAAAGCATAATCGACCAACCCACTTGCAAAACAAGTTTGCTGTGAATTTGTTATGACAAAATTGACATCACGATTGAAAAAAAAGTTTGCTGCAAAGATGATACAGCACACTTACAGATAATCTTTGTCTCTGTTTTAAAAAACATCCGATTTTTAATAGCTTCTCCTAGACCGTCTTTCTTTTTATTAATTCAATAAATCAATGATAATTTGTAAAAAACTAACATTTTTATAAATTTTTTTTGAAAAATTCTCCATCTCTTTTACGAAATATAGAACTCGTACTTTAAAGAAAACTTAATCGCCTTTTTCTTAACGTTGAAATTTTGACACTCATAAACAAAATTAAACCTGTAAAACAGTCAATGTTGTTGAAAAATAATAACTTACATTTTGTCCCATTTTAAAAGTAATTACTTTTGAGCCCTAATTTCATTATTTATTCTACTAGCAAAACATAGTTAATAGCGAAAATCGCTCTCTCTCTTTGACTTCAAATCATATTCACAACACAAAATTTAAAAAAATTAATGACATCAAGAAAACAGTTTAAAATAAATCGTATGCACGATCTATTAGCGCAATCTATCTTCTCCTCGCAGAGTCTAGTTGGCCGAGTGGTTAGGACGGCAGGTTTGAGAAACGAGATGTCGCGGTTTCGAATCCGAGGTTGTCTTCGTATTCTGTTTTTGCTATAGTTTGCAATGAGATTGACGCGGCAAGCTTGTGACAAATTTGACGCGTGGTGACTTACTTGTTTCAAGCTTGCACTCTTGCACTGTCAAATTTGTTGCAAGCTTGCAGAGCAAGATTGCTGCAAACTAAAATTGCTATCTGCGATACACGCCTAGTGTTCCTTAAACATCGATAGTTCTAGCTATCGATTGTGCAGTCAATAGTTTTCCCAACTATCGACTGAAACTAGCGATAGTTTTCTCCCCGGCGATACTATCGATAGGTTTAGTTTAGTTTAGTTTTGTTTAGTTATATTAACGTCCCGTTTTGAAGCAACACGAGGGCGATTTTGGGACGGACCTCGTAATTTTGAACCTCGGTCAGATGACGAGGACGACACCTGAGCTGGCACCCCCTCCTCCAAACTTCCACGCCACACCAACGGGAGGACGTTGACCACTACGTATGATTTAACGTGCAACAGGCCCCATACACGGCGGATCTTCAGTGGAATCGGGTCTCGAACCTGGAGCCCTCCGACTATCGACAGGTATTTTTCAAGTTGATAGTTTAGAAACTATCCATCCCAGATAGCGCGTAAGTTTGCAGCAAGTTTGATTTTGACTTGTCATGGCAAAATTTGACGCGTCAAACTTGAAACGAACTTGTAGCAAGTTCGCTGTGACAACTAGCGCCACCCTCGCTTGCAACGCATTTGCTGCAATTTCGATGTGACAAAATAGCGCCACCTCCCTTGTAAATCAAACTTGCAGCAAGTTTGCAAAACAAGCTTCCTGCAAAGACAGCACAAAGAGATAATTATCTTTGTCTCTGTTTAAAAAAAAAACATCCGATTTTTAATAGCATCTCCTAGACCGTCTTTCTTTTTATTAATTCAATAAATCAATGATAATTTGTAAAAAAAACTAACTTTTTTATAAAAAAAAAATTTTGAAACAATTTCCATCTTTTTACTAAATATATCACTCGCACTTTAAAGAAAACTATATCGCCTTTTTTTAATGTTGAAATTTTAACGTTTATAAACAAAATTAAACCGAAAAAACAGTCTATGTTTGTTGAAAAATAAACTTATACATTTTGTTCCATTTTAACGTAATTACTTTTGAACTCTAATTTCATAATTTATTCTACTAGCAAAATGTAGTTATTAGCGAAAATCGCTCTCTCTTTAACTTCAAATCATATTCTCAACTGAAAAAATTAATGAAATCAAGAAAAAAGTTTAAAATAAATCGTATACGAATCGAAGCGAACGATGTATTAGCGAAATCTATCTTCTCCTGTCGTAGCCGAGCTGGTCGAATGGTATCGACGTCTGTCTACTAATCGGTAGGTCGCAAGTTCTATCCCGGGTTGTGTTCGTACTCTGTTTTTGCTATAATTTGCAATGAGTTTGCACGGCAAGCTTGTTGTAAGTTCGTTCCATGGTGACTTCGAAGCTTGCGTTAACTTGCTGCAAGCTTGCACTCTTGTCATGACAAATTTGTGGCAAGCTTGCTGCAAACTAAAATTGCTATATGGGATGGTATCGATAGTTCCAGTCGATAGTTTTAAAACTATCGACTGGAACTATCGATAACTGAAAACTAACTGATTTAAAACTGAAAATACGCGTATCGATAGTATTGCCTGAGAGAAAACTATCGATAGTTTTGAGAAAGACGATACTATCGATTGTTTAAGTCGATAGTTGCGAAAACCCGATACTGTCGACTTGGTATCGATAGTCTATAGATGTTTAAGGAACACTATACACGACGGATCTTCATTAGAATAGGCTGTCGAGCGTGTAACCCTCTGGCTCCAAGGTCGACATCTTACCACTAGGCCACCGCGGCCTCGAAGATTGTTTTTGTAAAAGAAGAAAACATACGGAAATAATATATTTTTAGTAAAAATAAAAAAAAGGAGAACATACATTTTTATAATTTGATTGCATGATTACTGAAAATTTTAATCGCCATATTGGAATATAATTGTGGAAACGACAAATGCATTTAGTTTTATTAATTATGAGTTACGAAGTGTATTTTTTAAAATGTATTTTGATCCTAAATAGTGGTAACTTCAGGATTTACTTTGTTTCAATAATAGAAAAGATGATTAAATATAGAGAGATATGAGGATCGAAAGTTTACAGTACTAATATGGCGATGATAACTTCAAGCTAGATAAACAGCAGATAATAAATTCATTCTTTCCTTTTGTATTGCTTTCTGCGTTTAAAAGTAAAAGATAACATTTCAACGAAAAGATGTATTTCGGTTCGTACATGCTATTAGTAAGTTAATACCCAGGATAATGAGAGATTGCGGAAGAAGTTTCGAATTCCGGCAATATTTATTTGTGCAGATTTTTGTTGGATGCGTTTCCTGTCAGCGCTACCTGTTGAGTGCACACTAAGCTGCACCGGTGTTTACATTTAAAACGAGCAAATGACAACTGGAGTCTCCATCATCAACTGCAGACTATTATCATTTCTCAAATGTATTATTTTTTCACCTACTGACTAAACATATTGTCTTAGAAATATTTTTTCTAACTTAATAATATTGTAATATCTGTTATTATGCATATTGTAATTTGAAGTATTTTTTTAATTATAGCGAAAACCTAAGCGACATGAGTAAGAGTTTCGGAAAAAATAAATTAAACTTAAAGCTTCCACCCGGTGCGATTGAAGTCAACAACAGTGAACCTCCAGGATCTGTAGACCCTAATAATGAGTAAGAATAAATAAATTTCATTTATTTTTATTAATAGTTTTTAAAAGAATATCCTTTTTCCCCCATATGGTGATCCATGCGTACATAATATTGCTTGCAATAATTTCTTCGCGCTTTCTGTGGTATTTCATGGTAATTTATAATTTCGATTTTCATGTGGTGTTTTTCATCATTATAATATGATCTTTAAGAAATAAAACTGTGAAGGAAATCTCCGTGATAATATCTTTTTATTTTGTTGGATATCTGTAATTTTTTATTTTTCACTTAAGTTGCTATGTATACTTGGTGTTATCAGAGAAACTATGCTTGTATTTTTGTATGTGTCAGCATGTCATTTATTAGAGTATGAAAGCTGTTAGAATTTTTTAAGATGCCTCGGTATTGCCATGCATGTCTAGAAGTTGCAGTGATTTGGGAGGCCCTGAATTTGCTTGATCTATACTTTTTAATCTATCTGATCATTTTTCTTCATTCAAAATTTAAGCATATAATGCTTGATATTTTGTGACATAAGGCATTTTATAGAACAAAAAAACTGAAACCATTTGATCGATAACATTGTTTGTTGTGCCATGAATTGCTATTTGTATGTATTTTCTGAATATATATTTTGAAGAGATATTATTCATGGTATAATTTGGTATATTTTATGTGCATGTTGCTTAGAGGCAAATAATGTGTCATTTGATCATCTTTGTTTATGTTTTCTTTTCATCAGTGGCCTGAAATTTAAATTGCTTTTTATGTTATCATTGTTGTCATTTAAATCATAGCCCTGGTTATTTTCTTGATTAGGAAAGGAAAAAATAAAAGATTTTTTGATGTTTACAGCTTTATAGAAATTCTAATCAATGCCAGAAAGGAATTTTAAGAAGTTATGTAATTTCATTTTATAGTACTTTATGAACATGGATATGTATAAATTAGAGGTTCCTAACCCCATGACCATAAAAATCCTTTATGGTATGCTGAATTAGGAATGGCTTTTCTTTCATTCAGTAGAATCCTTGATAAAAGATGGTTTCAATGAATCATAAATTCAAATCATAGTTTTCCTTCTTTCCCCAAACATGTGTGCAAGATTAATATTTTGTTTCGCAGTTCAAACATCCTTGTGTTCGAACTTCAAGGTTTATTTCTCCGGTCCTAATATAACTTCAGAAAGAAGTTGAATCAAATAAGTGTTTTAAAGAGCTGTAAAATGTGAAGTCACTTGAAAAGCTGATCTATTCAGAGGATATAACTCAACAGCTATCTTGATCAGCTTATTTTGTAACTCCTTTTACTTATTATGAATGATTTTCTGGGCATGGTTGCTTCTGTAATCGTGTGATTACAGTTGAAAATTGGAGATACGTAAACTATTAATTCTTACTAAGTTTGAAATCTACTGGGTGGAACACACTTCTTTTAAAACAGCACCAAGGTGGCTGCTAACGTGAACTGAAGTGTGGTGGTCAAGGTTAAAGTTTAACTTTACTGTAGAGCCAAGATTATTTGGACCACTATCAAGCAAGCTGATGCCAGAAAATTAAACAGTGTTTTTCATTTACAAATAAAATCAATGAATTTTTCAAAAAAGTTGATTAAAGTTGGCACTGGAGCTGATTTTCATGATGTGAAGACATGTAGAAGGTTGTTATGAGGAGGTTATCTTTTATAACTCAAGAAGTTATTTAGAGAAAGAAATAAAAATAAGGGAGGGGCACCTTTCAGCAATTTTTAGTACTATTTCCTTTTTGTGGAAAGTATATATTTTTTATTTCAGTATTTATCATTATTGGTTAAAACAGAATATTAGGCAGCTACTTAGTTTGTATCAGAGTTCCTGGTAATAACTAAAAGGGTGAAATTATCCATTTCAACTGAAGCCTAAATCTGTTGAAACTTGTCCCACCCATGGGACACTTTTCAACATGGCATGGGGCACCTTTCAACATGTACATAACTCATTTCACTCAAATGAACATAAATTTTATTGAAATACAGTGGACACCGCTTATAATGATAACTTTGGATCCAAGCCAAAATGATCACCATATCTGAATGATCAGTATGTCCGAAATGACTTAAAAATAACACAAATCTCTATGTGTATACAAGGATAGAGGAATAAACAGATCGCACAATATTTTTGATATATATTCATTTGTTATAATCAGAAATAGAATAATTATACATTATACAACAATGATTTTTTTTCTAACTATAAGCAAAAAAAAAAGTGTTCTGATTTGTAACATTTCTAATTTGTCTTGATTTGCTTGTATATTGATTCTATGTTTGCAGAATTTTTTAAGTGTTAATTTTTAAGTTTATTAGCTGATAAATATGGTGAGAAACTATAAACCTAAAAAAGATATTAACTTTTTAGAAGCCAAAATTAATGAAGCTGTTCCAAAGACTAAAAATGAAAGTTTCAGTGTGAGAGCTGCTACTATAGCTGTTGAAATTCCATTCTGAACTTTACACTCTCACTTAATGAAGTTAAAGAATCCATCACAGTAGTAAAACATTTGGGAGCTGTTTTCTATATTCCTGCAGAACATGAGAATGAGTTGGCTGCTTGCCTAAAGAGTGTGGCAAGATGGGGAATAGAAAGAAATTAAAATAACTATTTCTGATTTTGTAATCTTAATATAAATAAAACTCATTGTGGCTATGTATGTGGCTATGTTCTGCATCTCCTCCTAAACCAATGGACTGTTTTCAACCAAATTTTGCACACTTATTATTTAAGACAAGAGGAAGACACTTATGAACTTTTCAAAGTTCAAAAGTTAATTAAACAGTCAATTAGAAATTAACTGAAACCGTTTTTCCGCCGTAACTTTGGAGCAAGTTGTCTGACAAAAAATATTTTTATACCATCTTAAAGTTCAAATTTTACCTTTTCAATGATACCAATTTTATATCTGTGACATTTTTCCTTCAATTTTTATTTTTTAAATTTTAATAATTGTTAATTACCTGCAGACGATTTTGAAATAATGCAAATGTATAGCTACTCTGTTGCTAGGCAATGGTTCGACTTTGAACTAATTTACCTTTTTGCTTATTTTTATGAATGTTTTATATAAGAAGAGAGTCAACCGTCAACTTTTAAAAACCCCAAATTTTATTAAAATTTCAGTTAATTGGAAATTAAGCAAGATTTCAGCATTTTTTGGGATATTTTTCGAAAATATGTATTATGTGACAAAACTATTTTTACACATATTGAAAGTTAAAAAAATTAACTTTTCATGACACAACTTTCATTTCCGTTCAATTCGTTGCCCTCATTTTCATAATTTTTCAGAAATTAAATTGTGTATAAAATTTATAGTTTATAACACTTTTTTTTTATTGGTGAAGAACAAGAATACATAAGAACTGTTGCTAGATCACATTAGAAGAATTTTGGATGAGGACAAATTTTTTTATTCATATTTATTCTCTAATGCTTTTTCTCAATGAAAAATTTACTATGTAATTATCCCAAAACATCTGTTAAAATCTTTCTTATACTGCAAGATTTATGAACAAAATTTGAAGTACCAATGCAATAAATACTAATAACTTATGGTGAAAATTAGCTATAGGCGTTTTTTACAAATCGTCTGGTTCAACTGATATTCTCATTTTAATTAAACATTTCAGATGATAAAAGAATTTTGGGTATTATAATTTTCTATACAAAAGTAGTTTTTTACATTAAAAATATTAGACATGAAAGTGTTTTAATTCTGAGCAATGCCTGGCATAACAGCTAGTTCAAAATAAAGAAGGTACAAATATGATTAGCTGTGCAGTTACAAAAATATTGTCACTTGAAAGATTATATGTCTGGGGAAGATTGTGCATAGGCATAATCTATGGCAAAAAAGCCCATTATTCTCAAAAGATCCCAAATGTGACAATTGAAAAAATAAATGTCAAATATATTTTTTATGGTCCTTTATCCTTAAATAGAACTGACCCATTCACTGTTGATTATGCAGCAATAAACAGTGCATATAAATGTTAAAAAATTTTGCAAAGATTTTTGGAAAACTTAAAGTGTTACATTTTGTAGCTTTTTTTTTTTCAAATAAATCATCTTTATCAGTTGCTTAACTATGTTTTGTAGGCTTATTTAGTTGATCTAATGTATTATTTGCTAAATACTGTTGTATAACCATTTTTAAAATGCCTCTTCACTAAAAAAAAAATCCTAGGTGATCAGAAATTAGCTTGATCCAGGGGCAATTCCTGATTACTGAAAATTTAAAACGTTTTAAATTCTATTTTAATTTCCAAAGAAAAGAAGGCTGCATATGACTCATCTCATAAGTCATCAAACTTTCACTAAAAATTAAAATTCTACTTTGAACAGTTTTTTTACAAAATGGATGTTTGCATTTTTTGATCAGGAATTACCCTAGGTCACCCTATTATTTTCATTCAAACTACTTGGAGTGCTTGAGTCCAGGCATTTTGAATAATCATATGCAAGCTGCAGTACTTGTTTGCAAATCAGACTAGAGTTCATATTTGAACTTTTAATAATATAATAACAAAGCATGCTTTCTTGATGTGTGGTGAAAACTTGTCAACATGTATACTTGGATCTAAAACAGTTGGATGAAGTATCCAATCTTATGTTATCACCAAGACCAACTGTTTTACTTTATTTTAAATCTATAAATTAACTTAGAATAGTGCACTTCATACAAGTTTGCAGCTGTTTTAAGGAGACATGCCATCTTGAACTTCTTAGTCTTTGAAATCTCTTTTTCTTCTGGCTTATTATGTGTTTTTTATTGACGTTCAAATCATTTTGCCAAAGTCTTAAAATTTCTTAATTAAATTAATACTTCCTTAATATGAGAGATATTTTAACAGTGTTGAAATATTCCCCCAGATGTTTGTTGAAATTGCAGACATTAAGTTTAAAGTGTTATAACTCTCTTTATAGAAGTTATTTCTTGTTACTAATGATTTTGTTAGATGCAGAAAATCTTAATTAATTTGGTGAATAAATCCAACTTATCTCAGTAAATATGAAGTAAGGAAAATTCATTGATGAAAAGAAATTTCGGTTTTTACTTAGGTCACAAAACATATCTCATTCCTTAGCAAAGCACATCATTTGAGAAATGAAATGAAACCTATTGCCAGAAGATGTTCTCTTTTGAAACTTGATTAGCCACCCATCAGTCAATCAAATAGCATTTCCGGTGGAGAGAAATGCTAACTGTTGAAAGGGGCTCCCCTCTCCCCTACTGTTCTATTTTTTATGATTTCAATAGTGTTGTGAGTAAATTCCATTCATTTTCATGAAAAAATGGCTCTGTAAATGTATCAGTTTCATGTTGTTGAACAGAGAGAAATATTCTTTAGGGAGCATTCTCAAAAGAATCATTTGGAAAGAAAAAGAATCGGTAAAATTTGCAAATCCTGTAATCAAATCTGTGTAAAGAAGTGCTTGTAGGAAGTCTGATGATTAATAAAAGAGTTCGTTAAAATGTTATTATGCGGTATCACCTCTGGACTTATTTTGATTATTTCCAAATAAACAATTTTGGAAAACCTGTTTCAAAGAGAAGAATTTTTGTTTTAAAATTTAGTTTAGTCAAGGTGATTACGATACTAATCATTCAAGATAATTGAGGTTCTAGTATAACAAAAGGTTCATTTAAAACAATTTCATTAGTACAAGTAATAAAGTATTTGGCTTTTGCTACATAAAATTTTGAGGCTGATTTACTAAACCAGGATGTGGATTATCTAGTGTTTAAATATTTGAACCTTTATGTAATATGTATTTCATTTTCAAATTATTATTATTTTTATTTGCCGCTACATACCTTCAGGAAATGTTAATTTTTCTTTTAAATTATAATTTAAATACTTTGAAATCTCTTAATAGAATTTGGATGTTATAATAAATGAAGAAAATAGAAATATCTATATTGTTGTTATTTTTTAAATTCACATTATCTTCCTTAAAGTTATTTGGCTTTATTTGAATGTGCATATTTGAAATTACCAAATTAAATTTCAGATCGAAAGTAATAAATTTGGCTAGTTTAAATGTGTGGAGATAAAATTTTGAAAAGTTTACAAAATATGAATCAAAATGAAAACTTGACTTGCAACATATTTGCTTTTTATGTTATCCAAGAGTATCTTGAGTATTCATTGCAACTATTTTGATTTTTCAGTATTCAATTATTGCTGAAAGCAAGATTTTATTTTTATATGAATGTAATTTTGAAGAATTTTCACCGTAAGAGGAAAGACACTGCAATATAATGCCATAAATAGAAACTGTCAGTTGTGAAGGTTTATTCATTTAATAATTTAAATGCAATAGCATGGATATCAATATTATCCAAATTTGCGTGTGTAACAGGAAATCAGCAATAATTTTAGAAAATATTTTTGGTATAAATTAGATGCAGTTCAGTGGCAGTTAGTTGAACTTTCTCTATGAACCCTACTGTCTAATGTCTTGTATTGCTTTAGCAAAAGCTTTAACATGATATCTGCACATGTACATGTTTACTTTTATGCAGTTAGTTATTTTGATTTTTATGATTTGCCATTTTGTATTATTTGACCCTAAGACAAAATTTAATACAGTGTGCAAAACCAGAGGCGGCTCGTGCTAAATCACCTTGGTGCTGTAACGTAGGGGAGATTGGGATGTTTGACCATATGGAAGGTTTGACCCTCCCTTTTTAATTTTTTTTAAAAACTGATTTCAAATATAAATACCAGATTGACAACTCAATCTTCAACTGCATACCATACTAAAGTTTCAAGATATTTGCAGAGAAAACAGAGAAGCTATGTCCTGTTTCTTGCTTAGAAAAGTAAATTTTTATTTTTTTTATTTATAGGAACCTGTGTTAATTGTATGTTAAATCTACAAAAATATTGTTTCTAAGTCTACTTTAAATAATGTTTTGAAAAACTATCCACTTAATTAGAAATGGTAATAGTTATTAATATGTGCTTTTTTGCATTTTTAACAAAATGGCTGAAAAGGGATGTTTGACCAAAAGCAAGTATGGGAGGTTTGAACGTGGTCAAACTCCCCATTTTATAAAAATGATGGGCTAACATTTTAATTTAAAGTTAAATATTACATATTTCTAACTGAATGTAAAATTAATTTATTTTGTAATTTCTATGTTTGCAAGATTTCTACCATGGTTAGAAAATTCTATGCCTAAAATGCTCAAAGCATATAAAATTTTAATCAAGGCAATATTGTACCATTCATGTATATTATTGTTTATTCCATTATTTCTCGGATATTATTGGGCAGTTAAGTATTAAAACCTTTAACAATGAAAAGTAAAAGTTACATTATCATATATTATTGAGATTTCTAAGTATTTCTTCATTCCTGGGTCTCATAAAACTACAGTAGGTTTAATGAAAAAATAATAAAGATAATAAACATTTTCTTATTTATTTTGTTGCTATTTTTCTATAAATCAAAATAAAATTTTAAAAATGGAAAGGTTTTGAAATCCTCAAATCATTACACTTTTATGTGTTATTAGGTCCTGAGTTGAACTACTTTAAAAATATCTTTATGAGAGACTTAGGATGTTTGATCATATGAGAGGTTTTGACCCACCCCCTTTAATTTAAAAAAAAAAAAAACCGATTTCAAAGATAAATATCAGATGCTTTAATTTTTTTAAAAAAAACTGATTTCAAAGATAAATATTAGATGGCAGCTTAATAATCATCAACTGCAAACCATACTAAAGTTTTGAGCCATTTGCGAAGAAAACAGAATCTATGCCCATGTTTCATATTTCTTGCTTATAAGTTTTCTGTTTTTCATTTGTAAGAACCTGTGCTAGTTTTGTGATGTACAAAAATATTTTGGCTTATAAGTCTACCTTAAATAATGTTTTGAAAGACTATCCACTTAATTAGAAATAGTAATAGTTATTAATATGTGCTTCTTTGCATTTTTAATAAAATGGCTGCAAGGAGATATTTGACCCATAGCAAGTATGTGAGGTTTGACCTGGATAAAACCTCCGGATTTTATAAATATGAAGGACTAACATTTTAAATTTTAAGTTAAATCTTACATATTTATTTCTAACTTAATTTAAAATTAATTTAATTACTAATTTCTATATTAGCCGGATTTCTATCATAATTGGAAAATTCTGTGCATAAAATGCCAAAGCATATAAAATTTTCAGCAAGACAATATTGTGCCATTCATATATGCTATTGTTTATTCTATTATTGGGCAAAAATGTATTAAAATCTTTGACAATGAAAAGAAAAAAATGTTACACTAGCATTTATTGAATTTCTAAATATCTCTTCATCTCTGGGCCTCATTTAACACTTCAGTAAGTTTAATGAAAAAATGATAATGATGTTTTTTATTTATTTTGATGCCAATTTTCTATAAGTCAGGATAAAATAAATGAAAAGTATCCCCAACATTAATTAAAGCTGCTATTCTGTCTATCATTTAAAAAGGTAAAAGTGTTAGAACCTCGGCTGAGGATCATATTGGAAAAAAAAAACTTTAGGAAGAGGTATATGGATAAATATAGAGACACTGAAGATGGAAATATACAATTTAAAGCTAATCATGTCTTCTGTCAAGTATCCCTGATATAATGAAAAGTAAGGAATATTTGGAGCTTGCTTCCAAGTTACATTATGGATTGACTCCAAAGACAGCCAAGAAACAAATCTGCTAGCTATATGACTGGTTGAAATTATTTATACACGGGCATAAAGAATATCTTTGCGAAGCCCTGAAGTCTGGATAGAGCAAGGAGCTTTAATAAAACAAATGTGGTAAAACTAAAAGAATTGCTGTGAAAATTAAATTTGAACTTTGTGATTATCAAAACTTTTAGTGAATGTAGTCTATATGCTGTTGAGGAAATAAACTGATTTTGAATTGTAGGTTATAAAGAAGAATAGTTAATAAAGTAGTTAATGTCATTATTAATTTTATTTTGTTTTTATTAAGTGGGTCAAACCTTCCAGAATTGGAGATGTTTGACTCGCTTTTAACAATTTTGAAAAATCTTTATAAAGAATGTTATTTTAAATATTTTATAAATTATAATAGTGTGGATATATGCCCCATAATATGAGTTATTAAAATGGTGCAGAAACTAGGTTTCTATCTTGTTTTTTAAGAAAATGGAAAACAGTTTTTCAAAAGTGGGTCAAACATCCCAAGTCTCCCTTAAAGTTCTACACTGCATACTAATGATTTCTGCATAAGTTAAATTAGAGTATTTTTAATTAATTTTCAGTAGTTTAATGCTCGATTAATAAAAAATTATTATTATATTTTTGACTTCAAATTATTTTTATAAAGCAAGTTTAATTTAATAATTATTAATTTTTTTAACTAATACAATAATTAAGAATTTCTTCAATGATTTTTCACAGTTATTTTTGCTAAGTCTCTTATTCGCATTTATAGGGATTGAGAGGATCGACTGAACGTGAAAAAAATTCATTGAAAGCTGTTAGTTGAAATAAATACATATGGGTACTAAAAACTACTTGAAATGACTCTTCTGGTTTTATTTCGAGCGAAATGAACAATGTTTTCCACAGTATTGGTATGACCATCAAATGGCATGAAAACGCTAATGGACAGACAAACAAACCAAATTTCTTTGGAGGGTTTCGCCCAAAATTTACTAGATTCACAAATTTGGATTTGAGATCTCATCTCTCGTTTCATTCCTCTGTTTTGGTTTCATAGATATGTTTATTCATATGCAACGGGGGGCAAAAACATTCAAATTTTTCTACAATAATTTTTAAACTAATTTTTTTAAATTTATCATTACTTATTCGCTTTCATTTATGATTCATTTTGAAAGTTATTTATTTTCAAATTTTATCTTGTGTTTCTTCGGTAGTGAAGAAAATGTTTAAAACAATTCCCTATCTCGCCGGTGTTACTCTGAAAATAGTTCCCAGCTAGGTTAAATGCCCATTGGAAAAAAAAGGAAGACCAGGATTTCAAAGTAACTGTGCATGCTCAAGAAGTTGGAACTGGATCAAATTGACTTTCTAGTTATTGAAGAGGAAAAAGCTTTCTGAAAAGACTGCCGATAGGGAAAATTCTCTGAAGTAACATTGGTTTTATACAGCTTTTTGTTGCAGCTGAAAGCGTCAAAAGTTAATTTTATTGATAGATTTGGATATTACAAGCAAAACTAAATAAATAAGTAGTTTAATTCATGCACTGAAAAAAGTTGGGGGTTCTGCTGGTCCCGCAGTCCCTATACACGAGTTGCCCCCTGTACAATGTACAAAACGGAAAAAATGACCCTGTAACACAAGCTGATGCAGTCTGAATACATCCTGAATGTGGAAATCTTGGAAGATTGGAACTTATAGGAAATTTAATTGCAATTCACAATATACTGGAAATTTATTTAGACTGAATGAACAAGAATATTAGTCGCATTATAATGGAAAATGAGTTTGCTTAATAAATTTTCATAACTTGTTCATGATGTAATATTTTGCTTACATTTGCATATTAGACTTTCATAAAAGAAAATATTTACTTACTTTCAAGTAGTTGCTTACTTTTTTTCCTGCCTTACCTCTTGAACATTTCAACTCTGCTATTTACCTTCTGCTAAGTACATAATGCAGTCCATACCATAGTGCAGGGGTGTGGAACCTGCGGCCTTCTTGAGTTTTTTATGTGGCCTTACTAGTTATTTACAATTTGCATTGAAATATATAATTGTTTGTAATATAATAATAATTATAGAAGAATAACCTTAAGCTTCTGCTTGGCCTTTTGCCCAACTGCTGAAATGTAATGAGGCCTTTCAGTGCAAAAGGGTTCCCCACCCCTACCATATTGTTTAAGCCTTTTATATCCGAATTTGCTTGGGATTCTTCAGGATATGTCTGATATTTTCTGTGTCTTTATTTTTTCATGTGAAATTTAAATTTCATTGCCTTTTAATTTAATTATTGGAATCTAAATTATTTCAAAAATGTTCTTACAAAAATTATTTCACATGGATTCATATATTAAGGTGGAATTTGATTCATTTTTGAGGTGGGGGCCAAAATTGCCCAAGCTGCATCAAACACTTGTCAATTTAAAATACGTATTTCAGGTTATAGAAAAGTATAGTCGTATGACGCGATGACATAAGAAATTGTTAAAAATAAATATTCATAAAACCAATGCCGTGAACGTATGTCAATTTGTTAATGTAATAGCTATTGCCTTTGATATGTATGTCCATGTCTTGAAAAGGAACAAAGGTTTCAGTGTCATAGCTAACGATTTTTGTTTCAGTGTAAACTTGATTGTTTCTAGAAAAGATGGAGTTTGAAAGATTTAAAATCATGATTTTATTATTGAACACAAAGAAGAAATGTTGCTCATGTGTCAGTCATCTAGTTCTTTTTAAACTTTAGCTGAGGGTTATCTCTGCCAAAAAGTTATTTATCAGGTACTGTATATCTTTATTAAAATAAGGATGTACAGCTCATGATCAGTGTGGTAAACAAAACATTTGATAATAAATTATAAAAATAGTGATATAAAAAGTAATAAAATTTACAAATTCTACAAATGTTTACAATATAGAAATTTATATCAGTTTGAAACACACAGTGCTCTAATATAGCTTTCCATAGCTACTTTTCTTTTATTTAAATTATATATACATTCATATAATTTAAAGATGTATTTACAGTTATTGTAAGAATAATTTGATACTTTTAGCAAATCTATGCTGGATACAAGTTTTGAGGCTTTACAGAAAAGCTTGGAAGGACTGGAACTTGATGATAAGCAAAGGAAAAGACTGGAAGCCTTTTTAACTCAGAAACAGAAAGTTGGAGAATTAATAAATGAAGACCTTGAAAATTTGGGTGAACTTGGTGCGGGAAATGGTGGTGTTGTGACCAAAAATCTCCATAAACCCAGTGGATTAATAATGGCTCGCAAGGTAATAAGTTTTGGAACTGAGATCCGCAGTTGATATGTTTTAGAAACTTATAACCACATCCTTGAATGCTTGTAATTAATGAAGAACAATAAATATATATAATATTGAATGTTTATCAATTAAAATAATACAACTGATACCACATCTTTCATCTGCACTACTTATTTATTGAAATCCAATATTCTTTTAATTCTTAGCAGTTTTTGCATTACAAAAATTGCAGAATATAGTTATTAAATTTTTGAATTAAAAAATATAAATTTTGCATAAGAACTGAAATTTATTTAGTGGCTTTTTAACTTTTACTTTTTATAAAAAATATATGAAGTTTATTTTAATTTTGTATAATTTTTATTGTAATTATTATGAAATGTGTAATTATTATTTGAACGAATCTCCCATTAAAATATTGGCCTGTGTTTGATTTGCTTATAGATAAATATAGATTATGATAAATACTTATTGATAAGCTTTGCATTATGATAATATATAAATAAACTGGTACATTATCAATAACTGAAGGCAATATGAATAATTAAAATTTTGATACAGCAGTTTTTTTTGCTTCAAAGATTATTTTTCACATAAATGCTTTGCTTAGCACACTAAAAATAAATATGACTAATTATCTTGTATATTAAAGCATTAATATATAGAGAATTAGCCAAAGCATTAAGTTATTTCACAACCTTTAGATTATGGCTTGATAAAAACTCAAAAAGTCCTTTTAAAATGGGACATCTGATGGATAAAAAGTACTTTTCAGCTATTCAAGTCATTGGATGATAAAATCAGTTGTCCCTTTTGACTATCCATGTCTTTTTTAGCAATAAATCAAGCTGTCAAACATGAGATGATAAAATAGGATGAATAAAATTGTCTATAAAATGAATTAGAGGATAATCAGAATAGTTATTGAGAGGGAATGGAGTCTTAATAATTAAGTATATGAACATATGTACCATCTCGGACACAGAGGAAAGAATTCTTTTGGCACAGCACCTGTACTGTGTATAAGGAAAAGGTTTAATATATTAATTTTGGTACCTAATAGTTATATTAATGCCTTCTCAACGTGGTTGTTTAAACTTCCATCTCTGATTTTGTAGTATTCATTTCCACTGAATGCTAAATATTCAGTAATTGAAAGTGATGCTTTTGTTGAATACGTGTTTTGAGAAATTTTCTTTTCAAAGTCTATTTGGTAAAGCATGGATTCAAACTCAGTAGACGATTGATTAGCAAGAAATTTGGGCTCTAAACATATTGGACTATGAACAACTCTCAGTACAAACATAAGAAAAATAAATGTGTGTAACATTTGTAGGTTTGTATCCAACTGTGATCTGTTAGGACCCTTACAGGGGAGATTAATAGACAAAAACAGAAGAGCAAAAGTGCTGTCAAGAACATTCAGAATTTGCTGGTCATGCAGATGACAGTACAAATTAAATGGAAAGTGAGAAGTGGAAATTTTTTTTACATCCATGAACTATGTGGTATGAGGTTCTAATAACTCCATAGAAAACCTTTTGTGCACTGCATAGTTGATATCTGTTCTCTAATTTTCATAACAGCATTTCTGAATTTGTTTTACTATAAAAACTGGTATGGCTGAAAAAGAGAAGAGCTTTAAGGACTATGCTCAACATAGAAACCAACCAAGAGACATGTTTTTATTATAAATAGAAAATCATAGTTAGATTTTTGTTCTACAGAGGGAATTGATAAATTTCCATCATGTAAGTTTGGATAGAAGGGTAATGAGCATAGTCTGTGAATGGATTATGTTCGTTAACCAATGGTACCAATGGTACAGGAAAAGTACCTCAAATGCCAAAAAAGGTATTCTTACTGAAAATAATTTCCAATGATGTACATCAGTGAAAATTTGATACCTTAGAATAGCTGGGGTCTGATTCTGTTATAATAATTGATTTTCATGGTTGATTAAAATTCTCTGGTGATGGTGATATTTGCAGCTTAATTCGCAAATTAAAGAATTCTGGCAAGAATTTTTCTATAAGAATATTACTCTGTCTTTGAGATAGAATTTCAGATTCATGAGCATACTTTCTTGGGTTCAAAGCTCAGTTTAGCTGATAACCTTGCCAAGCATTACATTTATAGAGCATGTTCGTGTCAAATTTGGGTATAGTTAAATGTCGAGAAGTTGGTATTTTATGCAAGTTTCGAGAATGAGTCTGAAGTAACACTCAGGGAATTTTGAAATTAAACAGTATGTTAATGAAGCAAATGACAATTACTTGATTAACATAATGTTCTGCTTCAAAATTTAAAAAATTGAAAGTATAATTTTTGTTCTGGATATTCATATCTGATGTTTAAAACTGTATTTGATTTGAATTTAGAATTTTTATTGTTTATAAATTATAATAGTTTTAACACATTGACTGCTGTTCCTGCACAGCACTTGATGTAGCGTTATCACCAAAAAGCCGATCACTCGCTGGTGCAGGAAACGCTATCTTTCAATATTTATTCTCCGGTTGCATTTTGGGTATATATGCTGGTATTGGTGTGGAATGAAGGTTAGAAAGTAGTTGTGAATGTACGTGGTTTCTAAGTTTTTATTTACTGAAAATATAACGAGTTGTTTCTTTCTTATAGTAAGTTAGTCAGCAGATGGGTACAACCTACTCCTGTTCATGGCATTGGCTATCAACACGGCAGTCAATGTGTTAAAAAATTGCTGCAAAAATAAAAATAATTGTTTCTATTTATGCTAGTTTCTTTTTTAAGATTGAAAAGTATTATATGAAATGGTTATTATTTACTTTATTTTGCCTCCTTTGTAGCTGATTCACTTGGAAGTGAAGCCTGCAATTAGAAATCAGATAATTAGGGAGCTCAAAGTGTTACACGAATGTAATTCTCCCTATATTGTTGGATTTTATGGAGCTTTTTATAGTGATGGAGAAATCAACATCTGTATGGAATATATGGTAACTGCACAGATTTTTTTTAGATGTAATAAACCATTTGGTTAAGACATTATATTAAAAGGGCCTTTTTTTTTTTTAAAGTGTGAAATTTTGCATTAGTTATTTCTTTACAGAAACTAGTTTATTCGATTAAACTGATATTCAAAAGTTGAGAATAATATGAAAAATTGAAATGAAAAGTTTAAATTAGACAGAAATCATGACATTTCATATGCTTAGTCAATTGACTATAATTATTTGTTTTGAATATGCAAATTTCCCTTTGCTATTTTAGTTCACTAATGCTCATTCAATTCTGTACACTCACAAAAATTTTGTAATGATTATAATTTGCTGGCGTGTCTTGATATACAAGTTGTTTTGCAGGTGTATCAAATAAATATGCATTTATTTTATGGAATGTGAAATGATTATGACACAAAGACAACAAATTACCTGTTCTGAAACAAGAAAATTAAATAAAAAATGGTAGCTATAAATTGAAATGTTTGCTATAGTAAGTATTTCAGGTTGTATTATTTTTCAACTGTGTAGATACAATTTTTTTGCAATATTTCCCAGATTTGTAGAATGCCAAGCAAGGTAGTAGCAATTTCTTTTCATGACTGAATAGTGTTGCTGGATGAAGTTATTTATATGACTGTTTGCTGAGGTTTTTGTTTCTAAAAATGCCACAATTTTATTCATAGAAGTCTCAGAGAATCTTGCCCGTTCGAAAACAGCTATTGATTCATGTATGCAATAAAACACTTTTGCAATAGAATCATAAGCACAAAGGAGAAATTTAAAAAATTATAATGATTTCATGTTAACTGTGGATTTGTTTGTAAAGTGATTCTTATTATATTATCATATTGTTAAGCAAACATGTTCCAGAATGAGGTCAGTAATGTGGTAAAATTTAGCAATCTGTACATTTTGAAAATATTTTTCATTCTGCCCAAATTCTGTAGTTTTCTTATAAACTTTTTGGAGATAATGGTTTTTGCATATTATAAAAAACTGCGCAATTTCCAGCCGACTTTGTTGTCAACTTTTTAATTGTGGTTATATTCTTAATATCATCACTGTCTTTCTTAAAATTTGGTTCCCTTCATGTCTATGATTTGTACAATTTTCATTCAAGAAATCAAATTTATTTGGTAAAATGAGGAAAAAAACCAGTAAAACAATAACAAATTACTGTATTTATACAATTTCAGTCTGAGAATACAAGAATTGATGTTTGCTAATGGATTACATATCGTTATGAACCTATAATGCCACTTTCCTGCAATGTTAGTCTTTTGGTTAGAAAGAGACATTTACAGAGGTTTTTATTGGATTTCAGAGAAAGCCCTAGCAAATTCCCCCTGATCTTGACGACCAGTTCTCTACTTGGCGGTAACTTTGGCGACAAAATGAAGGATGTGCAAAATACTAGAATTCTCTCTATTTCTACTAGGAAGGGAATTATGGAGTATGTTTGAGAGATTTCTATGCGATGTCACACCGTGTTGGGAAGACTATAAATGCCAGAGTATTCAATTAGAAAATAATCCCTTTGGAGTCTTGTTCGCATTTGGAGTTTATCAGCTGTTAGATGCTGAGCCCTATGGTTATTGCTGTTTCTGTTATTATTACTGATTTGCTGTATGCTTGTGTTGCTAATTTGTGCAAATGCTGTGCTTTTCATGTTCCCTGTGCTTCGAGTTTTCTGGGATATTCATTAAATAAAGTGTCATTTTCAGTTATTCAGCTTGTGGACTACTTTGACCATACACCCACCAGACGATTTTTGTGACACATATGAATGTCTACAAAAATTTCTGTGTCATCTGTTTTGTTTTAACACTTTTTCAGTTATTCTTAACACATCAGTTTGCTTTTTACATGTGTCTGTCGTCTGTAAAATAGTTGGCATTCTTTTTTTATATGGATGCTTTGTATTTCATCTGAATTCTTATGTATTTGTTTACTCTTTATAAGGATGGTGGTTCATTGGATTTAGTGTTAAAGAAGGCTGGACGTATCCCAGAACCAATTTTGGGAAAAGTTACTATTGCTGTAAGTATGCATTTCTCTTGGTTACTTAAATGATTGATAAGCAGCAATTGTGTCCATTTTAATAATAAAACTTTAAAAATTCTGTTTCGATTTTTTTTTACTGTTTTCTGAGAATAAATTTGTTTTTGTACCATTCTTTAGGCTGTTTTTTTTTTAATGACCAAAATGCTAACATTATCAGCTATAGATCAAATTTCTTTTGCTCGTTTAAACTTAATTCATTGGATTTAGTTTTATTGCCATTAATTTTATTCTTAATCATAAAGATTATAATGATTGAAAAATGATGGAAACAGGGCATATAACTCTTCTAAACTTATATGGATTCAAAGATTTGTTGGAAAAACCAACTTGAACAAGAAAGCAGCCTGAAGAAATTTAACCAGACAACATAGATTTAATTTAATGTTTTACAAATGTTGATATGGTATTAGTAACCAAATAAATAATACATATAGAGATATAATTTCATGATACTAAATATTTTAGCCGAGCACATCAAAATTTTATTTTTAATTAACTAATAAGCCAGAGTGTTCTGCTATACATATATTAACCTTAGTTTTATGCCCAAAAAATTTAGAGGTATGAATTACATTCTAGCAAATGTGACTTTTTTATTTGAAATATCAATAAATTTATGATGTGAGACAGTACTATAATATTGAAACTTGAAGACCAGTTTGGGTTTTCAAATGTAATTGGAACTCTGAAAAATTAGTCGCCAACCTCATATTGTACTTCACTTCTGTGTTTGCCTCTTTAATATTTGTGTTATGACTGTCTTTGGCACTAAAGAGAAAAGTTTTAAGCTAATGATCAGCAGTTTGTTGTAAAAGTGAAATAACATACTATAAATTAAAGATAGTCATTTAAATTAAGTAGCATTTAAGACAAATTCAAACAAACATTTAGAAAATTTCATAGGAGGATAATTTCAAAATGAAGGACATATGTTTAATTATTGACAGCTTGTCCTTAACCCCTTCCCGGCTTTGCCCGAGCATCCAATTTTTTATTATCATGGCTTGTGTGCAGCCTGTTGATTATGATTTGTGTGAATCTGAGTTAGATGATATTGAAGATGAATATCGCTTAGATATTTCAGAATCGGATTCTTCTGAATTTGAATTTTCTTCTGAAACCGATAATGATTCTGGCTCAAAGTTGGCATTTTTTGACCCATAAACTCAGGATAAATTGAGCCTGGAAGGGATTAAAAGTATGAATGTTGATTGTCAAAAATTTTGTTCCAAAGGACTGGAAAGGAAGCTGTCCCAAACTTCTTATTTTGTTTTGGCTTGAATATTATTTCTAGAATATTCTCTAGAAATATACCTGCAATTTGGATACCCTGAGCTTCCTGTTTTTAATTTTTATTTGATCTTGCTTTAAAAGTATATTTAAATTTATATTGCTTCAGTTTCATTTCAATAAATATGATACTAATAAAAATGTGTAATTAATTTTTTTCTAAGTTATTAAAGATAACAAAATTACTACTTTGTCATATTCTGTAGTAAATGATAAACCTAAAATGCTCTTTTTACAATTTTTTTGTTTGAATGAACTCTCTCATTTTTAAGGTTCTGAAAGGATTGAATTACTTAAGAGAAAAGCATCAAATAATGCACAGAGGTTAGTCTTTGATTTTCTTGTCATATTCCATGTATATTATATACTGAAATGTTTTATTAAAATTTAACCCTCTGAGTGGTTCGGTCTTCTTTCTAAAGCGATTCGAAAAGCGAGCGGCTACAGAACCTTTTATCTGTTTTAAAAGTGTCTTCCTCCCAACAGAAGATTTTCCCAAAAGTGCAGCAGATCAAGTCTTTGCGGCCCGGGGGAGGTGGGGACAATCGGCAACCCCCGTGAAGGGGCGGGCTAACTGCAAGAATCCGTTCTATTCAGCTTGGAACCTATTCAAACTAGGTTTTACTGCTTTCGGAAATCCCACCTGTCGTTTGACAAAATTACACTTCATGTCTTCGAGATGCCCTCATTCTGCATATTGCCCATGTCCATAACACCAGATGACAAAAATAAACACCGTTAGACTAGACAAATGCCAGACTGTTGGGCCAAAAAAAATGAAGGCTATATTACTTATTTTTCATGTTGCGAGTTTCTAAAAACATGAACATCATTGAAGTTGCATGAAAGTTGATATTCTTTAGATGACTGTGACTTCAATTTATTTGATGTTTATTAATAGTTGTATTTTAGATATTGGCTGTACTTCATATTATTTGTCTTTTTTATATTCTTGACTTCAATTTATTTTCAGTCTACACGTCAGCATATAAGTCTACGAATGTAAAATTTATTTCCTTAATTTTTAAGGATCAGCAACAATACCATTTATATATATTTTACTAATCTCTGATGGCACTATAAAACTTTTCATATTGTTTCTTGATTTAGTATTCGGTAAAAGGTAAAAAATTTAAAGCTGATCACAAATATAAACGTAGTTTAACTGGCTTAATCCATTTTGTATGCACATAAACATCTATCCTATTAAATTTATTATATAGATAGTCACATAATAATCTATATTCCAAAATAGCCAGTAATAATTAATACATATGAAGGATTATAAATAACCTTTTTAACCCCTGAATAATGTTTTAAATAAAACAATATACTACAAGCCTTTTGTACTGAAACTTGTTATATATGCTTTTTCAGAGGGTGAGTTAATAATCCTCAAACTAAAGATTACATTTAGAAAACCAATGCACTAAATGTTGGAAGAAATAGCTTATTAGTATATAGTTATAACTTATAGTTATTTAGTGCGCAAGAGATTATCTTCTATTATAATAAACGGAAATTTAATTCACCTGAAATTTGAAACTTTGATACTGTAGTCCAGGTACTAGAGCATCCAGTCGCGAATTTTTCAAAATTAAATTTAATTCTTTATTTATAATTTTTTTTATCGAAAAGTAATGGCATATTGAGTTTCAGGGGCATTAGAGGTTTTTTTTACCCAAATGAAACGAAAATTGGACAATTAGGGTTAAAAGATCTCATACGAAATTTCATTTATCTAAGTCATTGCGTTTGGGAATTGTAGTGTTCACAAGCATGCGATTACAGAAACCAACAGACAGTCAACGTTTCAAGAGATTTCGTCCAAAATTTAATACGGACCTACATTCCTAATTTTTGAAAATGTGTACCAAATTTTATCTATCTAGCTATTTAAGTTTTTGAGTTATCGTGTTCATATGAACCCTAACAGACAAATTTCCCGTTTACGGACTTTATCCAAAAATTGATTGAAATATACTAATATTGCATAAAGTCCATACACCAGATTTCGTCTTTCTAGCTTTAACCATTTTTGAGTTACCGTGTTCGCAAACAAAATTCCAAAATTGTGTTTTTCGGACTCGCGGAGGTCTAAAATGTGGAGATTAATCAAAATCTCGTGTTGAAATTTACGCTCGACGATTATAATACTTTCTCTTTGTATACTTCGTTTACTAGAAAGTAAAAACGATCAAACTTTTTTTCTATCAATTTTACGAAAATGCGCTAGCTACGAAGTAAAAAATTATTGAATTTTTTTTCTACAGACAATTTTTTGCAAACTTGACAAAATCTAACACCTATTCGAAATTATTCAGGTGCCTTTTCACAATTTATAGATGTCTTGGACGTTGTCGGTGTAGCATTCAAAAATATTTTTGGGCCTTTTCATATGAAATATAAAGGAAATTTAACTAACATAAAACTGACACTTTACTCTTTTTTTTAAAAAAAAAAAAATAAAATTATAGATCTAATTCAAATATATCATACAACTTGGAAAATAAATAAGAGTCTCATTATTATCCATTAAAATTCAGAATGAAAATAAAAATGTATATATAAATCAGAATTTTATTAAAAAAATTATACTTTACAAATTACAGCACACACACAAGATATTGCGATAAAACACTTGATCTGGCATGTGACGGTAATATTTTGAAATAATCCAAAGCCAGAGACTGCTATTATTATTGGAGGAACAGTCTTCAAAGTTGTTATTAGTGGATCTGGATGTATCAAAGGTTTGTAACATATATTAGTGGATATCTTTTCTCAGAGCATTAATGAAAATTTAGCTTGCGGTTGGCATGGCGTTTACCGAAAGCAATTCAGTTTAGCTATATAGATTTAATCATTTATAGAAAAATGCTTAATAGCACACCAGAAAAAATATTGTGCTTCAAGGAACTAATGCGCAAATACAGTATTCGTATAAAATTTTCTGAGAAATATTTTTGTCTTCTTTTATTTTAAGCAAAAATTAAACATTTTCATTGATTATTGAAATAAACATTAGACAGTTAAGTTGCAGATATTATCAGTCTCATCATAAGATTATTAAAAGTCTGATAACCCAAACACAAAACACACCCAAACATCAAATTTAGTCGATATTGTTCTTAACGTTTTCATCTAAACTATATTTTCCCCTGCCTTTAACGAAAAGAAAATATTTTACAATATAAAAAATAAAATTTTCTTCCACTTTCTTTAACATTTATTTCCATGTACGTTATTTTTTCAGTTCAGAGTGACCTAAAAATAAATTTCCGACTAATAATTATTTAATAAAATAATAATTATTTTTCGGAATGAATTTTTTCATTGTAATTTTTATGAATTTAAAAGATATTTTTCTAAATAGTGTAATAATGAAGTTAAAATCTGTTCTAGTCTAAAAAAAAAACACTTAAACCTGAAAATTAATTTTTTTAATAAAAATCAAATCTATATAATTAAATAATCATTGTAAAACTGAAATTTTCGATTTGATCTGAAAGATAAAACAATAAAAATAATGCATCATTTTCACATACCTTAAAATTTGCTCTATTTTTTCACAAAAATTTAGTTTTACTCTATTTTTTAAAGGAAAAATGAGTAGATGGAGATTATTAATATGAAAGAAGTTTACATTAATATCATAAAACTAGTTGAATGCGGGTAAAATGTGTTGATTCAAGAACACTGTTCAACTATATATAAATAGCAGATTTTCTTAGCAACCCCCCAGGCTTTCAATTTTTTTATGCTTGAATGCGGTATTGGAACAAAATCTATTTTACTTAAAACACAATATCTATTTTATGTAACCATTCGAGATGGATCTTTAAAACATTGAGACATTGAAAAAAAATCTTATCACATAAATTGTATTAAAAGAATAGCACTTGAAACATAATACAGCATCAAACCAGGCTGACATTAAACCGAACTAATCCAGAATGCGATTCCAAATTCCAACACACACAATGCAAAAAAAATCCAACGCCGTGATTCTTCCGGAAAGATAACCTCAATGCAAATAGCATTAAAATTCCCCACACCACAGGGAGTGTGGGATCTCGGATCCTGTGACATCCCTAATTTGCAGTAAGTACATCCTTATCAGTCTTCATTGTGCTCTACCCAGATAATCAATCAAGATGTCAAACCAAGAAAGGGGTAAGAAATTCGGAAAAATACGTGTGTTACCCTTAAGAGACAGTTCACAATGAACGTAAAATTCAGTGCAAACCGATTTCGGGGTGTTTTCGACCACACATTGAAATGCGTCTTTTACGCTTTTGGGGTAGTCCAAGGTCAACGTAGAAATACGTGTGAAGCACTCAGAGGGTTCATAAAATAATGCTTGGGAGTAACATTTTTTTTAAAATTCTAATTCAAGTGTTATATTTGTTGAAATCAAAAGAATTATGTCTGAGTTAAAAGTTTGTTCACTAATAACAAAAGGGGAATTTTTTATTTTAGGCTGTTATTTGATTTTAATCTTTTTATAGTCAGAAGAGAAATATTTTAGTTTATTTTTTCTAACCAAGTTTTTTTTTTTTTAATTAATAACTACATTTTGCTTTCATTTAAAGTTTTCATTTTAACTTATTGCTATTTATTTCTCTATCATTATAATATTACTTTTTATCTTGAGCATTGTGATGTAAAAGTAGTGTTTGCTAACTTTTTTTCCCTTCTAAATTTGTGTTGTATAACACATTTAGTAAAAGACACAGTATAATTTAATGTTACGACGAAAATAGTTAGTTTTGGTTGATTATCTGCAGGCTTCTTTATAAATTATGGTATTTATTTTGCAGACGTGAAGCCCTCAAATATCTTAGTTAATTCAAGAGGAGAAATCAAAATTTGTGACTTTGGAGTCAGTGGTCAACTAATTGATTCTATGGCAAATTCATTTGTTGGCACTAGGTCTTATATGTCGGTGAGTATGTAAAGTATTTTTTTACCCTTTTCTTTTTGTGATTTTTTTATTTTATTGAGTGATTTTCACATAGAATCTTTTTGAAATCTGAAGCAGCAAATTAAGTGATTATTAGAGAGCATTTCAATTCTGCTAAATCCAGTTTAATAATTTTTTTATGCTTAAAAGAAGACTTCTTTTAAACAGGGTTCCTATAGTCCTTGAAAACTCCTTTAACTTTATTTTGCTTACTCAGGGCCGTTGAAAAGTACTTGATTTTTCGTTGGATCCTTGAAAAGTAAGCAAAATGTATACCAATTATTTTTTGGAACAATAGAGAAAACTTTGTGGCGTGGTTTTGCCTTAAGAATTCTACCACCTGAAAAAGGATGTAGCTATGGAAATGCTGTCAATTCCAATCTTTTCTCTCTGTGTATAATCAAAGATAGCTTAAAAGCTACAGAGGATATTTTTCCGCCTGGAGAAATAGTCGTGCAATTATATGCATTTTGAAAGTAATTGACATATTTGAGCAGAATTTTGTTTTAAATACTAATAACCAATATTCTTTGCAATATGAATCTATTTTCAAAACATATATAATTTCATAGAGTTTTTTTTTTCCGCCTATTGTCTGAAGTTATGCAATTTGAAATTGATCTTGGTGCATTCCAGAAAAAAGCTTTTTTTTTGTCATCTAAATATAACACAAATTCTGCATTACGGGCATTTCTCCAGTTTGAAATAATTCTGCCATTAATATAAAAAAAATTTCAGAAGCAAATTTCCTTTTACCAGAGCTCATTATTCATGTGAAAATTGTGTCGATTAATCAGTTCCAGAGCGTTATTTCACTTATGTTTAAGTTGTTTTTCAGGTGTCAGATTTTTTAATTTGATGACATAAGTTAATAATTTGATTCATTATGTATGCATTTCATATAATTATATTGCTGACCTCTTGAGGATGAATGGCAGATGTGTCTATCCTACCCTGTCAAGTTTTTTTTTTAGCTTGCTTGTGGATTATTACTGCAAAAATTGATTTAGTACATATTCAAATGTTTTTTTTTTCTTTTTTTCGGAAATATTACCATTGAAAACTAAGTAGAATTTCTCAAATAAATTAAAGTCCGTTTTTTTTTTCTTTCTTTTGAAATTCTTTCCGATATGTACAATTAAAAAAAAAAAGAAAAAATTAGTTTCAGAGTGAATGTTCGATGCTAAGAAAATCTTTAAAATTATATAAATAAATTCACAACAAAATGAGTCTTCACAAATATTCAGTATATGCCCAACAATGCTTTTTTGGTGAACCAGTCCAGTTTCTTTGCCAGAACTGAATAATTGTGAGCACATGTAGGGGAAAGTGGGGTAAAACTGAATAGCTAAGACTCAAAGGCTTGTTGGATCTAAACTATTCAACATAGAGCTCGTCAAATTTTATTAAAATATTCATTGTTTAATGAAGTATAATATATCATTCCTAAAAATTTCATAGTTTCGATACTTTTTTTTTACCAATGATTTTTTTATGGAAAAAGTCAAACCACCCGGTTTTATCCCACTAGTTGGGTAAAACCGGGTGGTTTGTGGTGTAGACCAGGGTTCATATGCGTCCTTACAAGTCCTTACTTTTACATTTAGTCCTTAAAAGTCCTTACAAATCCTTATTTTTATGCCCCATTTTTAAGTCCTTGAAAGTCCTTACTTTTTACTCTGCCATTATTAAAAAATTTAAAATTTCACCGATTATCGTTTTTCTAATTCCTCCTTCTCGGCGGCTCTAATCTCGGTCGACATGGCTCTGACGGAATGTGGTGGTGGTGGGGGGACGACACTGCTCACGTTCTACGAATCCATATCCATCATATACACTTTGGGAAATAAGGGAGGAGTTACAAATGGCCTTTATTGGTCCATGGTTCCATAGGAATGATTGTCAAAAGTGCTGTTACCATTTTTAGAACAGTATCAAAGTGATAAACCTTTACTTCCATTTTTTGCCAGTGATGTTTTTAAAACTTGTTAATGATTGCATTCAACATTTCAAAATTTTGACACCAGAGAATGAAAGAATTGAGAAACCTGAGGCTTTATGCAAATTCAACTTCAGTAACCCAAACTTGTATAATGATAAAAGTTAAATGTATTTAGGATTTGCTGCATAGCAACTAATAAAAGAAAAGATAAAAAATAAGGAATTAGCAGACAAGGATGTTTTCACACTCAGACAGGATAGTCGGAAAAACATCATAACAATGATAAAACATTTCATGCAGAAATGTCCTGTGAATTACGCACTAGTAAGACCTGCGACTTGCATTGATCCACGAGTAATGGCTGGATATTCCGAAAAAGCACAGGAAAAAAGGAAAAAGGTATTGATTGTATTGTCGCAAAATAAACGTATTTTGGGAAAAGATTGCGACGGAATTTTGTTACTCTATGCAGATTTTCTGTTAAATATTGTAAAGCCAAATTCATTTGAATTTACTTCTTTCAATCCAAAGAGTGATTCCCTTGATAATTTTTTACAAACTTATTTTAGCAATAATCATTATGATAAAGTTTGGAAGATTATCAAAATGGTATTAATGCCGTCACATGGACAATGAGGTTTTTCGGTGAACAAGGCCCTGGAAATAGAAAATTTAAAAGATGCTTCATATATTTTCCAGCATGTAAATCATGAATTTATTAAGCTGTCTGGGGCTATTTATGACTTAAAAATTACTAAAGAAATGAGGACGGCTGCCACCTCAGCTAGAGCAAAATACATGCAGTATTTAGAAAGTGAAAGATCCAAAGAAAAGACTGAAACAAAACAACTGAAATGAAAAGCTCTAGAGGAAGAAATAGATTTTTTAAAACAAAAGAAAATGTTCCTCCTAACGGACATGCACCAAACAAATGATTTAGCTAATGAGGCTGAAAAGTCAAAGGACATAAATTTATTTATTCAATCACATGAATTAAGAAAAACAATTTCTGAAAAAGAAATTAAAATAAATACCTTGGATGTAAAATTGAATGAAAAAAGTTTGGAATTAAAAGATATTTGAGTACCAGTTTCATGGTTTTTTTCATCAATTTATTAACTCGTATTTTTAAGAGTTTTTGTCGTGTTAAATTTGTAATGTATCTTCTATGTTTTATATTATAATTTATCATCTAATAGGTTTAACAGGGATGCCACTTTTCCGCCGAACGGCGGATTTCCGCTTTTTTTCTGCTTTTTTTTGTTTTTGATAAACTGGCATTTTCGCGGAAATCGCGGTTTGAAAAAATTCCGTATTTTAAAAAATCAATCCTCCATCATGTGATATTTCTTCCTTTTTTCTTCAATTTTGTAGAGTATCTGCGAAGCAACTTATAAAGTTGGCTCAATCTCAATTGATTGTGATAATAAATTTTAAGTATATGTGTATTTAAGGCATACATTAAAGTAGGTTTGTGGAAAAAAATGCCTTGTTAACCCTTTTTGAAAGGCAGTCTTCACTGGATCCATGCAATAGAAGGACTTCTGTTGCATTAGAATGATGAAAGAACTACCACTCTATGCTCAAATGTGTTGTCTGCATTCAGAAAAGAAGCATATGATTTGGAAATACATAATTTTCAAAATGATCGTTTTAGTGATATTGTAGAAGCATCTGTTGATTTATGGTGAGAGATGTGAGAATACCTCAAAATATCCTCTACTTTCAAGGATGGCATTTGCTTTACTAACCTGCTTCCATGAACCCAAGTGGAAAGTAGCTTTTATCATATTGAATAATGTGGATTACACCAGAGCAATAGGTTAAATGTTTTCAAATATTTAATGCTATGCAGTCATTAAGTATGAGCACAAAAAAAAAAATTAAAAAAATGGCAGTTGAATGTTTTCCAAACATGACTTCTCAAAGAAAAAGTTGATCCGAAACTGGTGAGAAATGTAGAAATTCACGAATGTTTCATTTGATAAACTTAAACAAATAAATCATTAAGAGAAAGAGAATAAAAGAATTAAATGCCAGAAAAAAGCTCTGACAAAAAAAAGATGTCTGCAGATGCAACTAAAAGGCAAATGATAAAAACTTACACTAAGAAAAAACTAACACATAGTTTAAAGAGATTGCATGAACCAAATTTAATGGTATTAAAAAATAAATGAATAAGAAGAAAGCGTTGAGGATAAAAGTAAAAGTGAAGCTGTCAAAAACTTTCTATTCTGAACTTTATTCTAAAGAAATGTTAAAATTTAAAAAATATCCTAACTATATGATATATATCAAAGATGTTTCTGCATGCAAATATTAAAAATAAAAAAAAATGAAAATGTTTTATTTTTATAGATTTTCTCATTTGAGGTGTAAAATACAGCATTGTAATAAAATTAATAATATTATTGTTATATTTTTCAAAATTTTAATTTGTGAAGAATGCAGTAATTTAACTTTTATTAACTTAAACATTTTAAATTCTGTCCTAGTGTTGGACATTTTAATTGTAAAATATAAGATTTGATTGATTTCTGTTTAATATTCATGCATAACTTTATTGGGTAAAATTGTAATTAAAATCAAATTTAAATTATATATATATTTGTATGTGTGAGTAAGCTTCATTTTATGTAGTCAGCTTATTTTTAAAAGCTTTAATTTTATAACATTGATTTCAATTATAAACAAATTTTCATTTTATTATATATTATATTAATGTTTTAAATTCATGGAATGCTATGAAAATGAATTTTACTTCACAAATTCTTTACTATGCTGATTCCCACTTTAACTTTTTTTATTCACGCATGTTCCCCTCTTTTGTTTTTTTTTAATTTTGTGATTTCCTCTTTTGCTTTTTTTTTTGGTGTATCTCTGGTTTAATTTAGGAAATGAGATTTTATTTAAAAATCGTCGACAATTCTAGCTAAGTTTATTCAATTTAGAGGTCCTTATTTTTGGGTTTTTTTAGTCCTTAAAAGTCTTTGATAATCCTTGATTTTCTTTTAAGGAAATATGTACGAACCCTGTAGACATGTTACTACATGACCGGGTAGTAGACATGTTAACTCTATGGGAAATTAGGAAAACTAGATTTTCAGTGGAAAAGAAGCAGATATTTTTTATTTCATATGATAATTAAAGAATAAAGGCAATTTTTAAGATTTATCAATAGTTGACAATTTAAGAATGAAGAAATTTTTTAAAGATTTAACAATAGTTACAAAATTCACGTGTAAAGTAGTGATAAAAGTTAAAGCAATGGTACAGGGAACCTAATAACAATACTAGCGCATTGAAAATCTGCCAGTTCTGGAAAATTAGAATAGAACAGAATAGTGAAAAAAAGAAAAAGAATTTAAAAAATGTACAAAACAAGAAAGTGGGAAAATGTAATAGACTATTGGGTTCTCCTAGTAGTTATGATCAAAGCTAGAAGAAAATAATTGATCAAGAGCAAAAGAAGAAAATAATCTGATCCAATAGCAAAAGAAGAAAAATATATTCTCTTAATTCTTCTTCTAAAATTCAAAATCAAAAGAGCTGAAATGATCAATGCATTAAATAAAACTAAATGATTTTAAACATTAAGCAAAAGATTTTAATACATATTTTAAGTTTATATGAGAACAAATGAATAAAAATCGTTTATTTGCAAGTGAGGAAAAAAAATGGAATAAATAAATTTCAATTCTTTTAAAATTTTTACAAAATATACTCTAGTATATGACATTATCAATGTATAAAAAGAATATTGGAAATGCTTTCCATCAAACCATTTAACTCAAATGTCAAATAGGAGTGGACCACACAAACTGCTATCTCACAATCTGAGAAAATCATCTGGGATCTATTATCTGTTGTTTCCCCTAGTACCCGGTTTTACCCCGAGTGCAGAAGTTATTAAAACAAAATAGAGCCACACAATTATTTCTAAATCTTTGTTTGATAGGATATAAATCCTTAGTAAACATATAATAAGCTGGACTAAATATAATTTTTATAACTATTATGGTTAATAAGTAATGATAACCTAAAAATGAAAGAACATTAGAGAGTTGATGTCTTAAACCAAATAAACCTTCTGAGGTGAAGTGAATTCAATAGCAACAACTTGGTAAATATGATCATTCTTTTTTCTTGCCCAGTGAGTGGAATATGACATCAGTATGAGCCTACTCAGAGAGGAGAACCATTAAGCCCGAATCAAGGCATGCCCAGTTTTAATTCCCAATGTCCAGATTTTACTTCACGCTCCAATTCTTGTGTGCTTTATTTTTACTTTGGTATTAATTCTGTTGTAATTTTATTTTACTCTTTAGTCAGTTTACTTTTAACTAATTGAAAAGAGAAAATTATAAGATATTCAATTTACATATAAATTAACCTATTACTTTCAGTCAGTGATTCTAAATTCAAAATTTTGATATACACTCCATGACAATGAAAATCTCAATAATTGTAACTCTCTATACCTAAAGTTACTAGTTTTTTGCATTATGTACTTGAAAATTGCTTTTAGATACAAGAATTTTACTCAAAATAAAATTTAAAATTCTCAGGTGAAAATCTAGCTGTAAAGGAAATTAAACGCATAATGGCCTAATAGCACTAGGTTCTTAAGTTTTGACCAGAACCTCAGTAATTCTAGGTAAGAATGCAACCTGTGTGAAAATGACACACAACAACAATTCTTAAAACAAACACATACAATTATATGAAATAATCAATGGATTGCACGTAATAAATTTTAACAGTAATATAATTCAAAAGGTCCTTGCAGAGTTACAAACATATATTGGCAATAAAAAATTTATGTAAAATGCTAAAGCATTAAAGAATTAATGAGGGCGTAACTCAGAATGCTTTTTAGAAAGTTCACAAATTTAATCATGTAGGTTTATACTTGAGGGAGTTAATCGCTCAACTCCTCTTTCTCCAAAGGAATTTAATTACCCTAAATCACTTTAACTCCAGGATAATATTCCATGATACTGATTAGTAAAGGAGTTTCAAAATTTTTCTACATTACTTCTTTTCATTTATTTACTAAGTTCTTTTTTAAAAAAAAAAAACATCTTATTCTTTAACTTGATATAATCACAATTAATTGAAAACAACAAAAAAAAAAAAGTCTACATCTTTTACCTACAGGCCTCAATTAAATTAAACCCAGCCTCAATATTTAAATACTACATCAAAAAAAACTGCATACATGCATAGATAACCTGATAATCATTAAATCTAGAATAATAATTGCACGCGATACAAAAAAAAAAAAAACTTCTTTTGGTAACATCATTTTCATTGAATTAGGATTCATATCATAACTGCCGAATTTTTCCCTTTACATTATTCTATATCGAAGCTCAAATTTTTACTATCAGTGCTCAATCCGATGTTTCTAGTGTGAGCACTTGAAGTAAAAGTGCGTTCTTTTCTTTCGTTGAATAAAGAGAACAGAGTTAAAAAAAAACAAACAACAGGACAATATTTGGCTTATCTGTCGGTCGGATGACCCCCTCACGCTCAGGAATGACGCGTCTCCTCCAGATGAAAATCCCATCTGCTGGTCGGAACCCTCACGCTTCAGGAGGCGCTCTCCTCCAGATCGGAAAATACCTTCTGTCTGGTCGGGATGACCCCTCACTGCTCAGGACGACAGCATCTCCAGACTGAAATTCTTCGCTGAGAGAAAAAAATTGGCCTGAAAGGCTAGTAGTCTCATCCGCTGGTTCGCTCGGGACCCGGGTGGTCTAGAGATGTAATCCCTTCGACGACTTACATCCACATGGCTTGTTTGGAGGGCGCTACCCAAGTATTCCTAGCTCGGAAGGAACGCTTGACTACATGTTCATCTCGCGAATCTCCTGCTCATCTGTTCCAGCCTTACACCCGCAAAGGGGTAGATTTGCCAGATGTAGGTGTTAATGATCGCCTCCACCTTTATGCTTCATCGATTGGAAGGAACACGACGCCATATCTCCTCATTCTCGACAGGTTTTCGCCCGAGAGTGACAAAGCCGTCCAATCCCCGGCCCCAAGAGAGGGGTGAAGAGAAAGAAAAGACGATTTCTCGCCGCAACACGGGGTCGCATCAATGTCAAACGAAAAAAGTCCCAAGACACGTCGTGCATGCTCTTAAATACCAACGCTGCTCCTACGTCACAGCGTCATACTGAACTCTGACCTCATTGGTCAAGAGTTGAAGAAGAAGGGGTCTCAGGCTGTTCCCCACTTTCTTTTTAAAATTCACCATCTTGTGGGCCGACTACCGGAAATCCAAAGAACAACTACTCCTCCACGCCTAGGCTTGCGAAAGCGAATATTCATACCAAGTTTCTCCATGAATCCAAAGAATTTTGTATCTTACCCATTCGATTTTTTTGTTAAACAATAGAAAATATATTCAAGAATTTTAAAACCCAGGAAGAAGGAAATAACATAAAATAGCTTCATTTGAAAAAACAAAATACCAAGGAAGAGTAAACCCATTAGACACTTATACTAAATCATATTCAAGTTATGAAATTAAATTATAAAATTCAATAAACACATGAAGAAGGAAGATAAATTCATTTGATGCTGAAACTAAATTATATTTAGATTATAAAATTAAATTATAAATTCAATAAACACATGAAGGAAGATAAACTCATTTGATACTTGATCACCTCTATACACATATGAAAAATAAGATTTTAAATTATAAACTTAAATTATAAAATTCAATAAACACATGAAGAAGGAATATAAACTCGTTTGACACTTAAACTAGATCATATTTAAGTTATAAAATTAAATTATAAAATTCAATGAACACAAGACGGAAGAAGATAAACTCATTTGACACCTATAAGATCACCTCTATAAACATATGAAAAATAAGATTTTAAATTATAAACTTCAATAAACACATGAAGAAGGAAGACAATTCATTTGTAAAAAGTCTCTTGGAAGTCCAATCATGGAAAAGATTTACACTAAAAATTGATAGCCAATCACACCTAGTGATTCCCCCCCCCAAAAAAAAAAAAATAAAATTGACACCCACATCACTCATAGTGATTTTGCATAATTAAAAAAAAATAGCAAATACAAATTGAGATCACTAGTAGCATCCCCACAAATAAAAAGTAGCATCACTACACCACTCTCTCCTACTATCAGTGAATTCCCATTTCTTCCCTTCTAATTATTTGATTTTCTGTAATTTTTTAATTTATTGAAATGGTATTTTATGTATCCTTTTATCTCAAGATAACAACATGAAAGAATGGCTATCCACTTTTGCCATTTTTGCCACAGGATATAAAAAAGATTGCCACTCGCTGTTTGAAAACTTTCAGTGTCATGAAAAATGTTGTTCTTGAAGGGCTAATGACTGTAAATAGCATTTTCAAGTTTGATTTTTAAAACAAAGATTCTTATCCTGATATCAGCAAAGTTAGTACGGGATTCAGTGGGGACAGAATGCTAAAAATGTCTTACAAATCAGAAAAAAAATTTCGTAAAAATAGCCAAGAGATTTCAAGTATGAATGTCAGGACTTTTTATATATTTTCGTTTGTAGAGTTTAGGATAAATCCCAGGTAAAGTGTAAATATGCTTTTGAAGTGAGCACCCAGTAGTAGTTTGTATGAAATTAACATCTAGTAGTAGCCACATGGTGGCTAATGGTAAGGACGCTTGCATTGTGATCTTGAAACCCACTTTCAACTGCAAATTTTGGCATATTAACTGCAAGATGAGCAAAACAGGTGTCGCTAGTGCTTTTCACTTAAGCACCTAGTAAGAAGTAGAAGTAGTAAGAAAGTAATGGCATAAGTAAGAAATAAGTAGTAAGCAAGAAAGTAATGGCACATTTGAACATTGATTGCATTTTTTTTATCATTTTCATTTTTATGTCTAAAATAGGTAATTTTAAGGTCTTTGAATTTTCTGAAAAAGGTCATTGAAAGTCTTTGAAAAAATCCTTTAATTTTTTTCCTTCAGTAAGAATGGGAACTGTGTTAAAGCTTAGAAATATTTCCCTAGGGAAGACTTCGTGTGTGTATTATTATTAAACTTTCTGTCTTAAAACTGTTTTTTATGTTCTCTAAATGGAATTTTATTAAAATCTGCTTCTAGGTTAGCTAGGGTCTTTTATATTCGCAGAAAAAAAAAAAAAAACAATGTTGAGAAATCCATTTCACATGATTAGTTAGATATTTAAATGAGCTATATGATATTGAGTTGTATGATATTGCTCAATATGTTCTTTGTTTCATATTTATGTCATTTGATGGTGATTGTGATTGATATGTATATATATTGCAGAATCATTTAGCTCATATTTTAAATGATGGGTGTACTAATTTTAGTTTAAATCTGCATATAAATGACAACTACAGAATACTGAGAACAAGTCAACATATTTTATTATTACTCTGTATATACCATGGCTTTGTATCAAATTTTCTATGCTACTAAAAATGCCTTTCCTGCCGCCCCCGCAGCACTTGAAACTTATTATGGCTTGACCATCCTTCTTTTCATGTGGTTTAGAAGTTTACAGAGTATTGTGTGAACCTCATATGGAACTTTGATTTATAATTACTAAGTCTATCCCTCCAAAAAAATTTATCTTCAACACCCCAAGATGAACTATTCTAACAATCTAGACCAGCCAAAAATATGTTCTGTGTTTAGTGTATGTTGAATTAAGATTTTATTTCTGTGATTACAAAATTACCAGCATTCTGCTATGATCATGAAGCATTGATGTAATATGAAATTCTTGATAATTTATTTTTCTATTCAATTATCTTTTGATAAATATTTCTATTTTTAAAATTAATCTTTTGTTACTTTCACAGCCAGAAAGATTACAAGGAACCCACTATACTGTTCAGTCAGATATATGGAGTCTTGGCCTTTCATTGGTAGAAATGGCCATTGGACGATACCCTATTCCTCCACCTGAACCTAAGGAACTTGCTGCTATATTTGGTCCCAAGTATTCTGCTAGTGCTGATCAGAGTGAATCACCTTCTCCTAGCTCCAAAAATAGACCAAGTGCGTTTAAATATGCATACTCATATATGAAACATTTACTTTTTTTTATGAATTTTAATGCTAGTTTATACACAGTATATGGCCAGCATTTAATGTGTTGCTCAGAATTTCATTTTTATTTTTCAGAGGTTTTTTTCATTACATATTTTTATTCATTTTTATGTTCACTTATTTAATATAAAATGTTGGAATTTGGACTTATGAATTTATGAGAAATATACTCACTTATTTTTTATTCTTGGCAGAAGGACAACTGGATTAATAAGAAATTATTACTTAAGTGCATGTGCACTGGTTAAGTTAAAGGTCAAGATTACAAACATTGTAATGCAATATGAATGTTAAAAAGTGTTTTTTTTTTTTTTTTAAAAAAGTCAAGCTATGATAATTAGCATATGAGGCTTCACCAGTGGTCTAGTGGGTTAAGGTGTTGCATAGCTGACGAGCTTCGATTGGAAGTTTGCAAGTTCTGTACTCAGGCTGTGCTCTTAACCAAAATCATTTCAAATAAACTGGTAGGCTGATGTGCACTTAAGCATTGTATCAATCACTGCAGTTGGCTGTTGAATGATTTTCTTGTTTTCCTCCAAGCCTAACTCAAATTGTGTTAGTTTCCCACAAAAGTCCTCCATAAAGGCAACCTAACCCCATATACTGGAGCTAAAATCAGTCTTCTATCTCAGACGATTCCTAGTTGCTCCAAGGTAGGTTTGACCAACAAATGCTATCGCAATTCCTTTTTATCATGAACTCGACTAATTATGCTCTATCAAATTGGATTAATCACAACAACAATTGGCATATGAATTTCTTTCAATGGAAAGTCAACATTTGTCATAACTTTTTGAAATTTTTTTTTATAGTTTTTACAAATATTGTCAATTTCTATCAATCCTCACTGATAACTTTTTAAATCAACATAACTAATAGATAAAGTTGGTTAATATTTGTGAGATGAACTCTCTGAAGAAGAGATCATGTACTCTTGTCAGCATTTTATTGTTATTTCTCCAGAATTATCAATGTTTTATTTAAAATTAATACAAACGGTTTAATCCCACTTACTGCCATGCCATTGTTTTGCAATCTTAGTTAAAGCTGGGAAAGAGAAGGAAATGGTATTACCATAGTTATATAATTGATAGTGCAGTAACAGTTTGAGAGATTTTCAAATGGCTTACATATGTTGACTTTTTGTACAATTAACTGCCTATATTAGACATTCAAAGGCTATTTTTAAAGGTAAAAACAACATTTATTAAATGATAAACAAATTCATCACATAGCTTATTTGTCGTTGTACATTATACTTGCGTTCCATTGTGCTCATTTTAAAATTCAAAGCAAGATAGCATCTGCCATTTGCTGATGCTGTTTGCCATTTATCAGAAAACATACATTATATCATATTTTTGGCAGCCCTAAATATTAAATATGCTTACATATAATGAACAGCTTAAATTCAGTGTACTGGATGAATTTCTCTTTGACCAAAAAGATTAAAAGTACCAATAATGAATGGATCAGAAATAAGAACTGAATTATTGCATTAGACACATGCATGATATAAACCAGCTTATGAAGTATTTTATATTCATGGTGCAGAAAAAGGAACTCTGCTTTAAGATATTTTTAACTCGTATCATTCAAATAAATGTTGTATAATTAATGATTGAGTTAAATTCTATTTATTTGTAATGCACTAACCATTGCTCAAAACAAATTTTATTTATGATTGATTTTCTTTTAACTTTGTTGTTTTTTTAAATGGTGTATAAATTTAACCCCATGCAATCCGAAAGATAATAAGATGCATAATTATACACATGTGAGTGTAAGAATTGATTTAGCGTTTTAGGAAGCTGAAAGATATTATTAAATTGTTTCAATGCCTAAAAATTAATCTGTGTGTTTTTGGTATTATATGGTTTTTATAATAAGCACTATCCAACAAGAGTGTGTAAAAGACGTATCATTCAGAATGTCGAGTCTGACTTGACAATAAGAGTGCAAAGGGTTAAAACTGAAAAATTAAATTGTCATTCTTGAATATAATATTGAATTGTTTAGATAACTTTGTTTTATGTTTCTTGCATTTTTCTTCAATAGAAGATGAATCGCTGGTAAACATGTACTGAATATTTTCTCCAAAAATGTAGGTAGTTTCTATCTGCCGTATGGGGATGGACCTCGCCTCATGTCAATATTTGAACTTCTTGATTATATTGTTAATGAGGTAATGATATGTTTTTTGGTTTTAATTTGTATTACATATTTTCTTTCAATTCAGTAAGCGTAATATTGCTTTTAATGTTTTGATATTGATTTTTTTTGTGTTTTTGATAAACATTTTGGAGTATTTTGGAAGAATAAAGGCATTAAAATGTTTTTCTTTGAAAGTTGATTGTTAAAGTCATTAAATGGTTACAGTAAAAATGCTTGCAAATAAGATTTTAGCTAAATAATAGTGCATATTTTTCTGCATTTGTTGCAGTAAATGTTTCACGTTTTTATTGCTTGCCTGAACAGATTTGCACTTCATTCTACATTGTCTGTATAATTCATAAATATGATTTTACGTAATGCTTTTTTTTTAAAATTCACCGAAATGAATACATCATTTGTGAAAACATCTGCTGTGTCTTAAAAGTTAAAGCCGCTCCTTTCTTATTATTAAAATAGAAGCAAAATTAATATGTATACATTTCAAATTAATAATTTGAAGGACAGATATTTGAATGTCTAGAATATTTTCTGTTGAGTAGTGAGTATCAAGCTAAAAAAAAAAAAAAACATGATAGTAAATATTTATAAAATTGAAAACTGACCATCAAATACTCTTAGAGTGCATCATATAATTTTTTTTAGAAAGAAAGTCTTTTAAAAATTATAAATGCGGTATGCAAATATATTATAAAATTTAAAAAAAAAAAAATGTATTTTTAGACAAATAACTGTTTTCTTAACTGTTGGCTTAATATTTGGTTGGGAGATTCTAGGCTAATTAGCCTACAATCTCTATTCTGCTGATGGAGAAGAGAGATGACGTATTAGACTTAATTTAATGAATATTGCACCTATGATTTTTACTGAAATTTTATTTAAAAATTTATATGTATTCCTAAATTTTTAATTATTATAAAAAAAGATAATAGCTCCATAAGTGTTGTTGAAGTTTCATTTTCAGCTAGTGATGTTTAGTCTAGTCTGGATTAGTTTACTTTGAAGGCAATTGTTCATAGGATGAATCTGTGATGCTGCAAGAAATAAGAGTGGGTGATGCTGCTTACATGTTTGTCTATTCTATCAATTTAATGAATAAGCAACCGTTTTCTCTGAAGAAAACTTGCAAGTTTGCTTATAGAGCCTTGCAGGTGAGCATTTGCAGTAAAGGATGTGTTATAAGGAATCGGTAATCGAGACAAATGTTGTCTTGCTATGAATCATTAAGAGTTTTGTTGCTTAGAATGGAGGGGTTGTATGATGAGATAGGTCTTAACAATCTCTACTGATAATAAAAGAGATTATGTGTGTGTTGGCACTCCACAGGCCAGATCGCTGGATCTAGAGCTATGAAATTTGGCACAAACATGCTTTGGAGGGTGGGAATGTGCACCTCGGAGCCCCCTTTTTTAAAATTTTAATTACAATTTTAATTAAAAATTAAGTGAAATTTTGTCGTTTTTACTTAATGATTTTCGAAAATATTACAGCACAAAAATCATTTTTACACCATCTTAAAGCACAAAAAAAATTACCATTTCAATGATATCAATTAAGTTGCCGTACAATTTTTTTTTTCTAATTTTAATAAATTTTTAAAAACATTTTTTGGCATAACTTACAACAATACTTTTCATTGTTGCAATGCAATTCAAATTGTTTTGATTGTTTAAACAAATATTTAATTGTGTATTTCTCTTCCATTGTTGAAAGCTAAGATAATATCTTAATGTTTAATGATATATGTTTTAACCAGCATATTTTCATCCAGCTAACATGCTGCTGGAAGTAAAATGTGCCATGCCATTTTAAATTTAAATGCACATTTTGCAAGAGGAATAAGAGAGTGAAGTTGATACCGACAACATGGAATTGTATGCTAGTTGACACAGTTACCCAACTCCATTAGGGATGTTCATGCAGACAATGAACAGAATAGGTGCAATGCAACTGAAAGAGCATGGGTTAAATGTCTATTACAATTTGAAATTTAAAATTACTTTGTTACGGGAACCGTGAATATCAAATTGTACATAACAGATTCAAATGATCCAGCTTTTTCATCCATAATATTTCTGAAATTATATTATGGATGAAAAAGCTGGTTGCCGAAGGCGGCTTGTATGTTATATATTTCTTTAATTCTTTGGAACTACTATTTTCTGCCATTATACATTTTGTTACTTTGTTTTATTATTTTGTTTTGTTCCTGAAATCTCAACTCTTTTAATCAAGTCATTTCAAAAGACATCTCTTTGCATTCATGATTAAATTAATTGGTTAGTTTCTCTTTAAACTATTTTTATGAGTTAGACATATTTTAAGAATAACAGTATAAGCTTTGTTTTTTTTTAGCCACAACTCCAAACAGCTTATAAATTTTTAATTAAAATGATGTAAACTGGACTTTATAGTGTAACAAGATTTAAAATATTCATATCAACAGTATAAAATACCATATCTAGTTGTTGCCTTTGAAACTGGGACTAGAGTAATCATATTATTCATTGGCAAATTTAAGGAAGTGAATTGTATCATTAGAAGGCTATTTGTAGAAAATGTTCTTTTTACAATTTTAAAAGCATGGTTTTTTACTTTTGCGTGGCTTCCAAGCCAATGTATTTTAATATTTCAACTGCATTGATGTGAATTGTTGATGCAAACTTAGTGTTCTTATAACAGTTTTATTTTGGAAGAATGAAGTAATTTTATTTACTGACGTTAAGAACAATTTTATTTTGCTCATTTGATTATCTTTTTTCCAGCCGCCACCATCTGTACCTGCAAGTGTCTTCTCCCCTGAATTCAAGGATCTTGTGGACAGATGGTATGTTTTTGTAGAAGTTTCAAAATTTGAAAGGATGCTTTTTGTTATCTATAATTAATGCAAAAACGAAACAGTTCTTAAAAAGTATGTTAAATGAGATATATTTATAATAAGACAGTATATTAAATATGTTTTTAACTTTTGCAGATCTATCTATATCTAAATCTATCACCATTCACTATCTAGTATTTACTCTTTTCATTGGTTGCTTTTACTGTATGCAGTTAAATTTCAACCTTAAGTAACAAGAAAAAATGTTACTTAATGAATGTTACAGTCTTGTAATAATTTAGCAAGAAAAATGAGAAAAATAAATTTGGTTAAATTTGTTTGCTGAATGACTGATAAGATGATAATCATGTATTTTTTACTATTGTTTATATTTAAAAACCTGTTATATAATCTATTTTTTATATTTTTTCTATCAAATTAGTTGTATATCCATCTATGGTTGTGATTTTATAATTCTGGTCTCACTAAATTAATAAATCTCTTTAAAGAAATTATTTTTAAGAAAATACTTTCTAATATGAAAGCATTACATAGAAGAAACTAGGGATACTTGATTCTAGTTTTAATTTTTCTTGTATTTCTTGAATATTTTGTTTGTTAGCATCATAAAAGGATTGGCTTTAAGAATGATCATTTAATCATAAATATATTTCATGCAATCACCTAGGGTCAAATATCCGTAACCTTAGGAGTACTTGACCCTAGTTATTGAATTAAATCTAGCTATTTAATTTAATAGCTAGTTCAAAATTAAATGAACAGTTAAAATACTGAATTAATTAAGTGATAATTATAGCAACTGAACTGGAAATCTAGTATCACTTGTGCACTGAAGAATTGCCAGTTTTAGAAAATTAAAATAGAACAGATTGACTCCAAAATGAAGAGAAAGGATCTAAAAAATGTTGTACAGATCAAGACATTGGAAAAGCTTAATGGACTTACTTGTTTCTCCTAATATTTTAATGAAAGCAAAAGACGAAAAACATGTTCTATGAGAAAATTCAAACCAACAAAGAAATGAATTCAGCCAAAATTGCAAAATCCTTAAGTAAAACCAAACGATGACAAACAGTTTGAACAACAAATTTTTATTAAAATACTAAATGAGTAAAAATTATTTATTTGCAATCAAGGAAAAAATAGAATAAATAAATTTTAATTCTTTTTAAAATTCTTAGTAAAAAAATTCTTTGTATTATTTGAAATTATCATTTTAAAAAGAAATGTTATTCTTTAAATAATTATTAAGAAAGTATTTTTGAATTAATTATTGTCGTAAAACTTGACTAGCAAAAATTAGTTTAAAACTAGATTTATATTAAGGGGAAGAGTTGCAGGTACAACCATCCAGCTTGGTTATTTGAGTTGCCATTTTGGTGACTAACTCCATAACACAATCACAAAATGTTTTTAGTTGGCTATGAACATCAAAGCTGCAGTAAATATTAAAAGGTACTTACCTGTATCAATTCTTGTTTGTGAAGTTTTTTTTGGTAGGGTTAAGTATCCCTAACTTGACTTTTTTTAAATAATCTTAAGATTAAACTACTAGGAATTAAGATATTGCACATCATATATCAAATTATAACTTGAAGTATTCTTAAAACTCAAATATTTTAATTCACCATACTTTCAAGAATTAACTTCTAATCCACGGAGGAATGAAAAAAGGAAAATTTACTTTGGGACCCCCAAAACATATTTATTTACACACCATTATAATGGCTTTTCATATTGGAATGGAAATCTCTTCCAGTAGACCATATTGACCACAAGTCAGACAGGGATGGCACACACAAATTGCCATCTATCTCACAATCTGAGAAAATAGTCTTCACTCAAGTATCTCTAATGTACCCTACTTGTTTAATGCCATAAAACATGTTATTTATGTCTTGCAATTTTTCAATTTCTTTATTGCAGGAAAAATAATTGTCATATGAATGCTGTCATTTCTCTGGTTTTATTACACTTATTATGATTAAAATACTCTTTTCATAAGATAATTTCTTCAAAGAATTATTTATATTTTATTTAGTTTGAAGAAAAATCCTGCTGAAAGAGCTGACCTGAAATTCCTAACTGTAAATATCTCTTACTATCTTTTTTTTAAAACCAAGAAACAAATCTTTTTTTACATTGTTATTATTAATTAATGTGTCATATAACTTTATATTAACCATGCCTTATCTTGTGATATCTGTAGTTTTGATATTTTTTTAAGGATTATTTACTTATTTTTCACCTTTTAGCCAATCGTGATACTTTTAGATAGAATATCTGTTGTTTTATTCATGTTTTTTTTACCAAATTACAAAGGCTGTTGAGTGAATAATTGTGCATTTCACTAAATTTCACTAGTAGGTTTTTAAAATATTCTTATTGTATTTTTCATGCCATTTTCAAAGCAGATATGACGTCCAGAAAAAAATTTTAAAATGGTATAACATACACCTTCTGAGAATCATTGTTGAGAAACTCTACATTTTTTTTTTTTTAACCCTTTTAGTTCTGAACGATATATTATCGTTTGCAACACTTGCAAAGAGTGCCAACGACATTATATTGTTGCTCACTTACTTACTTGAACGAAATACTTGTGCTTTTATTGCAGTGATAAATATTATCTATTTTCCAGACGGAACACAATTTTAATATGGTAGAAATTGTTAAGCTTAAATTACACATTTGAATTATAATAAGGGAATAGTGAGCATTGGCTAGTGAGATACTGTCTTTCATCCCAAAAATCATCTTGATCCTATTAGACTAACGCTTCAATCCAAGTGGCTGCAGTAAAGATTTGCATGGAAATCAACAAAGCTAAGGGGCAGAATTTAAAAGTGGTTGTATGATGGAATGTTTTTTTTCATGGATGTTATATTGTCTGTTCCCTAGTAATTTCCTCTGGCAGCTTTGTCATTCTCTAGCCTGAAGGAAGAACTACAAATGTTTAGACAGGAAGTCAAGTCCTTTAAAATTACTTACATTCTATCAGATTTTTTCTGCTTTGCTATCTATGCCATTTAACATGATTGCAGTTAATATTATCATTCTCTTTATATTATCAGAAACCTTTGGTCCTGAACTGACATATTCAAATGTGCACAAAAATATTTGTTTAGTGTGATCTTACATCATTTACTGTTATCAGTTTTGAAGTAGAGAATTTATCGATCCTTCAATTTTCAACCAGCGTCAACGATAGACGTTTGTATAATTCCTCACTCTATTTGTAAGGAATTATCCAGGGATCATTTTTCCCATTGTCACCACACAGCATGCTAAGAATTTCAGGGTGGGGATCTTTCACTACATCTACTTTGAAGGTCGTACACTCAGTGGGCAGGAATGGATTTCACATTCTTTTGTCTGTACTGGTTTAAATGAACAGCTGTACTGGTTTACAAATTAGCTAGAACATGATGCTACAATCAACGGCCCACTAATGCACCAGAAAACAGAAGATTTGGCAGCAAAAATGGGTCAAAAAGAATTTGTTACAGATAGTTGGTTCCACCATTGGAGAAAATAGGAAAACGTCATTTTCAAGCAAACCCATGGAAAACAAAAGTCAGCTGATGTAGGATCAATGGATAAAAAAAAAGAGTGGCCAAAACTAACTGCATCATATGCCCCATAAGATGTGTACAATGCTGACAAAAGTGGACTGTATTTTAGAGCCATGCTAAGACACGCATATCTTTTCAAGGGTTCAAATATAAAAGTTCATAAAGTTTTAAAGGGGTGGAGTGTGTGCCTATTCTGTATGATTGGAGAGAAAATGCAACTTTTAGTGGAATGTAAAAGCAAATAGGTCATAAAAAGCTTCCAGTCGACTACTTCACAGACAACTCTGCTTGGGTGAAATCCATCATACTCAACAACTAGCTACTGAAGTGGGAGAACCAACTAAATCACAAAATTCTGCTTCTGATAGATAATTGCGCAGCCCATGTTTTGAATGTGTCATTAAAACACATCAATGTTGTATTTTTGCCAGCCAATACAACATCCTTAATACAGCCTTGTGATCAAGGAATAATTTGTTTTAAAGGCATACTACCAACATGAAATGTGGGCCAGAATTTTAGAGAGTTTCGAAGATAATGAAGAAATTGGTATGAATGACTTGCCTAAAAAACAGCTCTTCTGGAAGCATTGCATCTCTTAACAAGTACCTGGATATTGACTGTCACAATCAGAAACTGCTTTGCCTGTGAAACATTCGATGAAGAACTTCCAATTGCCCTTGAACCCCCTGAAGGTATGCTAAAGGAAGAGTATGAAGAGTGGATGTCCATTGAGGAGGGAATTCCAGTAGCTGCCATACTGACAGACTTGGAAATTTACCAAGCTATTTGTGAGCAAGACCACGCACTAAGCATTGATTCCAACGGGGATGAACGTGTTGAAGAAAACTCTACAACGAATGCCAAAATGAGGCAAGCACTTGATATTTTGAAATGTGGTGTGTTGCATAGTTCAACAAATTTTAAAAAACAATACGAGTACGAACAATATATAAGGGAATTGTTACAGAATAATTGTCAACAAGCAACAATTAATGAATTTTTTAATTATTTTTGAAATAAATTTTAGATGGCCCTGAGGTAAATGGTTTTTTTTCTCTTGATGTGACAAAAATATAATATTGGTATATTATAAATGGCAGCTACTGGGAAAAATATAATATTGATATAATATAGTATTGATTTTACCCAATTTGGTTATTCTTACCAAAATTCTTGAGTCCTGAAGTGATCACAATACTACTGTATTATAAACCTAAAATTCTTCTTTACCAGTTTGCATATTGCATAATGACAATAATGACATATTAATTACAAATAGTGCAACAGCAATAGTATTAAAATCTACAAAATGCTGTTTATTGTATCGGTTTGTTTTCAACCCCCCCCCCCCCAGCCCTCTCAAAATGCTTTTTCATTGCAGTTTCTTATGGATTAAAAGTCTGTGAATAATACGAGATTTATTTTTTAAATTTCCATTCAGCTTAATTTATATTTTAAAATTACTATATATTTTGTGTATATCTTTTAATCGTTCCACCATTTTTTTCTAGACACATGCATTCGTAAAGCGCTCAGAAATGGAAGATGTGGATTTTGCGGGTTGGGTTTGTCAAACAATGGGTCTTGATCCTTCAACACCTACAAAAATTTCCCCAGAAGGCTAATATGATATAGAAAATGTATATAAATTTTGTTTCTTTTAAACATTTGGATACCAAAGCCTTGGAAGATATTGTGAAGGGTGTGACCTCATTTTTGTGTGTTGCTTCCAAACTTTTTTGTCTCGTATAGTTAATGTTTGATAACATTAAAACCAATTCTTTGCTTTTGCAATATATATCTATTATGATTTTATGGTTCTGCCAATTTTATTCTATTTATGGATTTTATGTACATCTATTTATTTGAATGAATGGAAAATCCTTCATTTAAACATGCCTTATGAAAAAAGTGATACTTTATTGAGGCAGATGTAATTCATTTTTTGCCTATTTTTTCTCAGTATTTAGCCATCTTTAATCAGAATATTACTTTTATAGTTCTGATTAGTTAATTTATCTGCATATCTAGTCTTTACTTTTGCATTGTCAATATATCTGTGCTTATTATTAAAAGGGAAAAAATATTAAATGAGCTGGATTAAATTCATTTCTTAGTTAGAAAATAAATTCATGTAATATTTCTTTAACATTTTTACATTTTATTTGCCGTAAGAGTCATTTGTGAGCATTATTTTTGACATGCATTATATTGGGATATGCTTGTTCCAGTTGGAACATATATTATGATTTTATTCAATGTATTGGAATATGCCTGTCCCATTATATTGAATAAAATATTTTCATGATTGAAAAAAATTACATATTGATTAGTATTCTTCAATGTGTTTAATTGTAAAAAATTACTCACAGTTTAAAAAGCTGTTATAATTTTTTTTCATGAAATGAATAATATTTTTCTCATTTTACATATTTATTACTGAATTATGAGGGATCTGTTGGATTCGGAAATGTTTGCATTGCTGATCTCATTTCTTTTGTTTGTATTCCAGTTCTTCAACTGAATATAATTTATTGGTCATTTTCCCTTTGTTTTCTACTTTGTAAACTATTTTTTGTTGCATTTTCTATATGCTTTATGAAAACCAAAGACTGGCTGGTTGATTGATGCATTTATGTTTTTTTTATGTTTGATTCAGTTTTATGATTTTTAGAGTTTCATCTTCTTTCATTTTTTTTTTTAATTTATGGCATTTAATACACAATGACGATCATTTTACTTCCATATTTTTTTCTCTTTCATTTTAAATATATTGGGGTGATTATATCTTTCGCCGAATATTCGAATATTATCATTTTTATATTTACATTTGGTTCCGAGAAGTATTGAAAGTGGACTAAATGGTTGTGTCAGTGTTTCATTGTGTCTTATTTAAATAGTTCGAAACCATCTGCTTGACTGTTGTGAGTGTCACTGTTCCACAATAAAACTTAATATTTGTGTTGTGAATATATGTATGATATATATCCATAAAAATTTTTCACATATGGCTATTCTTGGTGTTACTTATAGGAGTTTTGCATTTCTACTCTTTATACCAAAATTTTTGGAACCTGACACTTATGTTTGAGTATTTATGTGATATGACGATTTTACATACTTGTTAGATGTTGGAACTTTGTATTTTTCTAGTGTAAAGTTTGTCTATTACTTGTGAATGGTCTAGGAATGTTAGTCAGTGATATACACACATGAGAAATTAACCTTTTTAATTGGGAGCTTGCATTTTAAGTTCATATTTCTTAAAATCAACTGATCTTTGAATTTCATAATTTTATGATTCTTGAAAATGTAAATCTGTGTATAATTTATGCAGTAGTAAATTTTAAAAGTTTTTCTAAGTTAAGCATTACAGTTTCTAAAAGTTTTAGTGGTTACAGAATATATGTGAATGCAAATATTTTTCTACTTTTAATGTTACGTGTATTTTAATTATGCATATCATGTGTGTGTAGGATGCTGCTGTTTTGCAGTGCTTCTTTCCATATGTGTTATAAAGCCAAGCTGATATATGAGCTGGTTAGAATGACAGTGGTGTAAGTCCTCCAAACTTAATTTTGAGTAATTGAAGGTTTTCTGAAACCGTTTGCAAGTAGTTCAGGTCAGACTGTTGAATTATGCAGCTATCGCACTAAACAGAGGAGCTAGAAAGAAATTCATGCCTAACTCAGATTGTACATTTTTTGAGACTTACACCACTTTCACTCTAACCAGCTCATATACGTATTGCTAACATTTTCCAAGTAAGCATTATTGGAATTTGTTGGAATTTATATATATAAGTTTTTTTGTTTAAATATTTAGTGCATTGATAACTTCTATAAATTAATATTTTCTGTCTATCAAAATATTATTAGATTTCTACAATGAATATTTTCCTATACCTTCCTCCATATTTTATTGGTGACCTGAAATGTGTTAGTGTTATATGAATGATATGTGGCATTAAAACAAAAAAAAAAAATCCTTTGCATTTTGAGACTTAAAAAAAAAAAAAAACACTCTTGAGTTTGCCTTTTAGGAATAAGAACTTTATGAAAAAAAAATTTATTAAATTCAATTTTTTCTTTATTTTCAAATCCATCTGCTGTATTTTGTCTTCATTGATTTAGAGTAGATTTTTATTATCTTCATAAACATCCCGTAAACTTTAACTGTGATACTCAACCAGCTTTACCTGATGATATTTATATTTAATTATTATTTAGAGCTAGTTGATTTTTTTTCAAAACTTTCTTTTTTTTTTTTTAACTAAGTAGGTTTTACAGTTATAATGAAATCTGCAAAGCTATAGTAACGTTAAAAGCTAAACCTTTTCTATAAAGAAATATTAATATATTTAGTTATTATTTTAATTCAATATTTTTATATGTTATTCAATATTAAGTTCTTTTTATGTTCACTTGTTCTATATAGTGGGGAAATGTATGAAATTTTTAGTAAAACAGGCAGCTTCAGATGTGAAGAGGGCATTAAATTATAAGAAAAAAATATTAAGGTAAATATTTATGAAGTTAAATGCTCATTTTTGAATACTTACAAAATGCATCTTGTATATGTTTTGTATGAAAGCTTTTTAGAAATTGTAAGTATCTGCACTATATATAATGATGTATACCAAGAAGTTGACATTGCATTGAAAAGTTAACTTTTTTCTATTACTTGGAGAAATTACTATATATTATGGAAAATGCTAGTTATTGGTCTATTTTAAGTCAAATCTTTTAGATAATTTAGTGAAAATCATTGGAAAAATAAAGTATCCGCTTATTTTAACTTGTTAAAGCAGTAATTTATTATTTTAATGTTATGAATATTATGCATTTGCAACTTTTGCATCTGTAGTTGTTGTGTTTATAGATGCTCATTCTAAATGATATTTTAAAATTCTTTTCTGTCAAGGAGATTAATTATAGTTACTAGCTAATTATGTGCTACTCATTTTGAGTGATGACATACTTTGATTAAGTCTTTGTTATATATTACTTGATATTGTATAGTTAGTCAATATTATTTTCTGCTGTGTAATGCATTATTTACTATCAAAAACTGATAATTAAGAGCAACTTTGCTTTTTCATTTTTTAAAAAAATTCGATCGTAATTTACCTAGGAAATGTTATAGCATTTTCCTTCATAAAACACTTCCACTTGTACTTTATTTTGTCTTAGCTAGTAAATTGGTGTTTGTACATGGTTTAAATTGCTTATTACAAGTTTACATACCAATTTGTTTTAAAAAGCCCTCTTACTTTTTTTGTGCATGCAGATAATATTTTGATATTTTTAGTGTTTAATTCATATTCAAGAGCTTATTTGCAACTAAGCTCAAATGTTATTATATGTTATGAGAGTTTAATATTTTTTTGGATGCTTTTCAAACATAAATGTATGTGTATATATTTGTGAGTATATATAAGAAGCACAGCAAATATTTATATACCCTGTGCAAGTATATATTCTATGACTTCTTTATTACAGAGCATTTATTTTAAAATTCATTTTATTACTCTCTGGAATTTTCATTTTTTTTACGATATTGTATCTTAAAATGTAACCGATTTGCACGGAAGATATGCAAGGATTTAATGTGAGCTGCAATTTCTCAGCAAGTATGCATTTTGATGTTGCAATTTGCCCCAGATACATAAGTGTTACTGTGTTTTCCTAACAATATTGTGTGCCAAATTTTTGTGTGCACCTATAAAAAAAACCACGAAAAATAATCTTATCTTCCTAACATTCTTTTTCCTTCTTAAGACTTAGTGTGTCTTGAAGTAAAATTGCACTTTTAAAATTTTAAATGGCATCTTTTAAAGCAGATTTAGTTCCGGATTTCCCCCTTAAGAAGTTATTTCTTTATGCTGGAGTTATTCCGTTTTTGAATTTATAATCCAGTTACGATGATTTTAAAGCTAATAATACCATATTTTAAGGAATTAAAATCTGGTTTATTTACTAGCTGTTTAATGAACAGTATGATTCATTTTTAAAGGAGTATAAATATTTTTTTTTTTTTTATCTAATAACGAATGGAATTTTCATTTAAAATTCTACTTCCTTCAATATTACTGTAAATATTTTTTTATCAAGTGCTCTCTCTGTTTATTAGCAAGAATCTATACAAAACAGTTTTATTAATTTTAACTGAAGTGACACTTCTCATGTGGAATATTCCTTTTCCATGATTTTGTATACACTTCAGTGCTTTTTGACAATCATTTAAACATTCCAATTTTGCATTTTAGTGTTCTTATTGACAGTTTATGAATAATTTATCTTTGTGTGATGTAATAATAAATTATTCAAAAATGTTACCTTTGGCTTTGTTTTAACTTTTCTAAATAATCTTGCATCCATTAATTTTTTTAAACATTTATTGGCATTTCAAGATAAAAATTACACATAACAGTTAAAATTTTATACCTTCTTCTTGTTTACAAAGAATTCAAAAATACATCACAATATTCACATTGTATCATTCCTAATAACAAAACTGCTAGCGTCAGGTTTCATGTATTTTTTTCTCTGTCCTCTTAATTTTTATATTTCATGTAAAATTTACATCTAACGATTCAATACATACATGTTAATGATAATCGCATAATATTTATAAAAGTGTTATATGACATGTATTAATTTATACCATTTGATATTAATTTACAAACACTTTTAAGTGGAATGTACCTTTAGATCAATAAGTACGGTGCTACACAATTGTAATGACACATTTATAGAATATATAAATTTCTGTTCCATTTGCTAAATAATTTTACTCTAACATTTAAACCTTTTATCCCCCAATATAGAACAATGCTGTAAAGATATATTAATAATTTCATGAAATTACCAAAATTAAATAATTTTGTCTCTTTAATTATTATACATAATATTGATACATCATTTAAGAAAAAAATCTGAATGTAATTGTGATGTATACAAAATAAACAGATACATTTTTTTATTTAAAAGGTGTGAATTAAAAAATGACAATATTTAGAAGTAATGACTAGCATGTTGCATGAGAGTATTTCTATATGATATAATGAAAAGCATCAATGCATTGAAAACTTGCATTATAATATTCACAGACACACTTAAATATGAAAAACATGGGTCTTTCACAGATTTTAAGGGAGGGATATGTTATTTTGGTCATGAAAAATTCACATGATATGGCACAGTTGATAGCATATGTTCATAATATCTCAAATTTTGCTTAACTCAAGTCAAAACAGAATTAAAGTTTGTTCTTTTTAATTTATTGTTTGGACTTGCAAGACACACGAGATGGTAAAAATGTTATTTTTAATAGAGTAAGTAGTGCAATAGGTGTTTTTTAGTCTTTGAACATGTATATTTTCGGATTATTTTTATTAATTGCAATGAGTATGTGTGAACTCATTTAATAGTAAAACATAATTCATATGAAAATATCTTTAAAAATTGACCAACTACTTAGTAATTCTTGTCTATTTTTCCTGCCTGTTATGGATTGCAATGACTTCTAGTTTTGCATATTACTCTCCAGCCTTGCAAGTCATTTCAGAATTAACAAAATTTAGCACTTTTCACGTTTTTCTCTCAAAATTTTTAAGCTGCCCATGAACAAAAGTGTTCTCTGTCCTTACACAACACCGATCTTGCTCTCCATGTGATTTTTTTGCATGTATTATGGTTTATCTCCCATGTCTCACACTTCTGTACTTTTTCTTGTTTTTCTCTGTAAAAGCTGTGAGTGCGGCCGTACGTCTACCCACTTGAACAATGTCGGATGGTCTTGTGGTATCAATGTCTACTTCTCCTTGTAAAAGCTTTGGCAAATCATAATATACTGCAGCAGGAACAGCCTCTGTAAAGCGTAGGGAAAAAGATATTTTGTAAAGCCATTTCTTAATTAGTAAAAATAGCAAATTTTTTAAAAATACTTTTAAGAAATAGTAGAAATATAAACAGAAAGAAATGTGAAAAATATGTGCAGAATTATTCAACAAGTAAAGAGAAATCTCACCATAAAAATTTAGTGACGATTGTTTCCATATTGAAAATTTACCCAGGCATAAAATCCTGAATATCTGATAGGAACAGGTGCCAGTTTGAAGGCCTGGCACAACTGATTGATTTTGCAAAATGGATATTGATCGCATCCATTTATTTAACGAAATCTTCTTTCCCAGACATAATAGTACAATATTTATTTCAATTATGTCCAATTTTGTTACTGTTCTGAAAAGAACCAATTACTGTCGCATCTGCTGAAAAAACTTTCTCAAGATTGAAAATAATAATAAAAAAATTACTTGATCTATCTATCGAATCCAAATTCATCAAAAGACTAAATTATGATGGTATCGACGAATTTGCTCTTAAATTTGTAAGAAAATGAAACAAAAACCACACAATGTAAACTTATTCTGGTAAGTCGCATACTAAATTGTATTTAAGAAGCAATTATGTTTGTTATGCAAATTTATTAACATTTTTTGTGCGATTGAAATATTAGCTTTATAAAAATAATTTAATTATTTTTCATTTTCATGTATTTCTTTAGTCCTTACTATACCAAATTGTGCCGAGAAATAATTAGAAAAATGCCATAAATTATTTTGTTGTATGAAATTTGTTTCAAGGCCCCGCGAATCAACTTTGCACTAGGTCCCACTTTTGATCGGGTTGGCCTTGGATAGGAAATGACACAAATAACCGAGGATTGAAGTGGAACTGGACAAAATTAATGTGTTAAGTTTCTTTTTTATTATGCATAAATTTAATATGAAATTGGATCATAATCTGTTGAAACTAAAAAAAATTATTGGCCTAAATAAAAAAGAAACGGTCTGATTTCAGTTGAAATTATAGATACGCAGTGAGCTATTTAATATATTTGAATAAATCATCCGAATTAGAATATTGTGTATGCTTAGTGTATGATGGTTGCAGCAACATAATGAAACCAGTTGTAGCATCTCTGTGCTTTTTTATGTAAATTATAACTACATATTGCAAGATTCATTCAAAAGTGATTACTAATTCTATAGCAACTCACTTATAATTTTGCTCTCAAATATCATTTTCAATATTGAAAACAGCATTTGTTTTTTTGTATTTATCAAATTAAATCCATCAGATATCTGATGGATTTAATTTGATAAAGTGTCATGTTTATTTGGATAATTAAATGCACTTAGTTATTAAGATAATGTGTAGTTATAAAGAGATCAATTCTAGTAAATAGGCCTGCTTATCATTTGTGGTATATATCTGATAATTGCATTTTTTTGTGTTTTTAAATTAAAATTTTATCTTCTCGATGATTCGATAACACATATCAAGATAATATTATTGAACCTACCGTTACATCTTATAAATCGGACCATGATTGATTCCTGTGAAAAGCAGAATACACCCGAATCGCCCACCTTTCAGTCTATTGTCAAATATGTTTCTGAACTCTACCAATATTCTCCCTTCAAATATTTGCAATCTAAGACTGAAAACATTTTTTGAAAACATACATTTGAAAGATTATCAAAGAAAACTACATAAATAGTTTTTTATTTACTCCAATTCAAAGTTGAAGAGTTATAATACTCTTCAATAGGTAAAATTATCATTTTCCCTGCATTTTTTAATGTTTTAAAGATTTAATAATTTATAAGTCTATAATATCAAGGTGTTCCTCTATGTTCTAATATATTTCTAAACCTTTAAGATAGACATATAGTTTCAGTTGGAATAAATACTTTAATGATGGGAGAATTAATCAGTTTTTTGAGTCAATAAGAGTATCCAAAAGGATTTGAATTCCATTTTTTAGTATGTCTCCTATGGATCCTTAATTATTAAAATTCGTCACACTTAAAATTTTAAACAAAAAATTTCTCTTCGTTTGAATAAAACCTGACAGAGTTATTTGAATATACTGCTTTTAGATCATTTACACCAATTCCAATAGCCACCCTCAGAAGGCGATCACCAATCAATGCACACGCGTCATAGAAAGGCCGCAATTGTTTTAAAATTATAAATTCAATAAGTTCCATAACTCAGAGTTTAGTTGAGGATTGTACATTTAGGACATTTTACAATTATATTTATGGACGGGACCATTAAAATTAAATTTTACTTTTTCCAAAATTACTCTATTGACACAAAAACATGAAATAATTCAATTTAAAAAGTATTTTTCCAATTCTGGAATACTTGTCTATCAGACAGGCTTAGAAATTGGCTGTTGAGGCCATGATAAGAGTGGGACATCCTGTATAAGATCATTATTTTGACATTCATTTTTGTCTAGTATAAAAATATGTGTTTAAAATTGTATAACAAAGTACATATAATTTTTTAGATAACTATCTAATTATTCGTGTTTTTTGTCTTCGAGAAACTCTTTTTGACTAATCGAGCTTCATGAAGAACATGGGGGACTATAAATACTTTTGGCCTTCAATAATAAATCATATACTGTTTCATTCTACGTTCTCTAAATTGTGTTGCTATTTATGTTTACTACATAGTTATTGAACAAAAATCGATACTGATCTAAATACAGATGAGAATATAATATACCTGATTAAGTCCAATTTGAGGTCTGTGTAAAAGTAACCATCTAGCAGAGCAACTTTTCTCCAACCAACGTTTCTAGGATCTTTCCACAGCAACTACTGATACAAACAATTACATTTTGAAACAAAGTTCTGTCAACAAGAGGGAGCATTAGGATGCACCCATTATATAAAGATGATTTTTTGTATATGTTGCTAGAGATTTCTATGTTTTTAATTTAGTCTACTGGCCCATGCATTTCCTCCTATTATGTCAAGAACATAGAGGGTTCATTGGTACGTGAGGGAACTTCATTTGGGGAATGAATATGATTATGTGCTCCTTGAGACACATTTACAGTGTCCGTTTTGTCTGATTTGGCTTTATTATTTCGTGTTGGCCTTAGAAATGTGGAGAATCACGAATTTGGACCACCTGGACATTTCAGTTAAGCTCAGGGAAAAAAAAAATAACCACCCAGCATTATTCTGCCATCAATTCATGAGATTTTTTTTTTAAAAAAGTTGGCCAATTTCAGGAAACTAACCACTAAATGATTTTCATTATTAACCAGGGGAGGGCTCCCTTAAACTTCTCTGATGCTCCACTATAAGGTAGAAAAGAGATAAGCGTACACAGTTGAGTAAAAAACGAGTGCTAGCCTAATCGCAGTGGTAGAAAAATGCCAGACGAAGTTCGAGGTTTGACGCAGAGGCGGAAGTGAATCAAAGACTAAGGCAGTTATACAATAGGGCTGCTAAGATAAAGAAACAAATTTGATCGCCCTTCTTTTTTTTAGTGGCACAATTGGACACAAATTAAATTAGTAAAAGCCTACATACAAAATTTCATTTATCTATAGCTAATTTTTTAGAAGAGTTATTTGTTCAAAATATGTCGATTATACAGACAGTCTCTTTGATCGGATTTGGCTAAAATTATATCACCACATTCTTTCTGATATAAAATATGTACAAATTTTATCTATCTAACTATTAAAGTTTTGAGTTATAGTGTTCCCTATGCAAGCGGGACGAGACATGAGACTCGTAGACGGATTTTTCCAAAATTTGAGTAGAACCTACAGATTATGCTGTAAGATGCTGACCAATTTAATCCCTAGATCTTAATAGTTTTCGAGTTATCGTGTTTCACAGACAGACATAATTCCAAAATGTGTTTTTTTCGGACTCAGAGTGGGTCTAAAAAATTCGTTTCGAGTTCGAATTTTTTTTGCGATTACAATACTTTCTCTTTGTATACTTCAAGCAATGACGAGAAGTAAAAACCATGAGGGGTCCTCTAATATTTATAATTGCACTACCTTAATAATTTCTAAAGGTAACACCCATTTTTTGTTGACATAAATAAATTCCTCGTGTTGCATATTTGGTTTTATTATTATTTAATTTGTGTTGTTTATTATATATCGATATTTATATCGGGCCACACATTTGTATCATTCATGATCTTATGGAACAGGGATGGCAACACGACAGTTGGAGTGTGTACATAGCCGAGATGCTGTAAATATGAGATCAACTTAATAAAGTAATGCTGTTTAATAGTGTCGTATGCTACTCGTATAAAATTTAAAAAATGGCCAACACCTCGTCTTTAAAATACCTCAAAATATCAATTTTAAGTTAATATGCCGGAAGATATTTGACATTTTGTTGTGTTCGCGATATATTGCCCCATATTTAGATAGTAGCTTGCGTTTAAATGTGTCGGTGGTAGAATTTTAACTTTCCTGCTCTTAAACGTCATCTAAAAGTTAAAACGTATTTTACAATCGATAAATACTAGATGCATTGTATATGGTTCACCCTAGGCAACCTTGGATAACAACGCCCCCCAACTTTAATTTTAGCTCCACTCATTATAATCATTTTATAAAAATAAAGACAAATCCTCAGATAGAAATTTCAACATATTTTCCGTTTAATTTAGAACAGCACAAGGACTTTTTGTCTTCTGTTAAACAATCGATTGCTGATGTTCCAAACTAAACACCTGTTCTCTAACTGTAACCACGTATCGCTTTCTCCTAAAAATGACATCATTCACCCGATGTAAATCATCGTCACACCAATAATTTACCTATTTTACACCCAAATATTTAATAGAATTGAAGTTAAGATAGCCGTCCAATCTAGGCACGTGTCCAAATCGTGCGTTCTCTCCTTCATGGATTCTGAACTTGCCTGAGGTCCCGGCTTAATAGACGATTTCTAACAGAAAAGTACAGTTTTGTTCTTATTAATTTTGATTTTATATCATTGAAATTGGTGCCATTATGCTGCAACATAGGATATTTTGTGCAGAACATCCTGAAAGAGCCATAGAAAATATATCTTTCCTTAACGTGTGTCTACTCTTTTCGCTCAAAACATTGAATTTAGTATACAACACTGGTATTTAAAAAAACTCGGAACTAGTGTCGGCAGAACTTTCCGGAGAATACGGTGCAATTCTGCTTCAAAAAGATACGGCATTTGCCTATGTCTGTAGCAATTCGTTCTAAATTTTATTTACTCAAGAAAATAAATCTCATCATTCTATATTGTCTTAATCAAACTGGAACGTAACACTATTCGATTTCGTTTCGTTACACATTGATGAGATGTCTGCAATTATTTGAATATGTGAATTCGTAATCTACTTTGCAAAATAAACGCGCTAAAGTTTACGTGTGACAAAAACCTGCTAAGTATGGTAATATAATTTTTAATATCATACCCATCAAAGTTTTATGATTGTTGCGTTCCTGTACTCAGATATTTAGATTTTCAGAGAAGAAAATCTACATATATTTTTTTCTCTGAGGTATTGTTGATATCGAACAAATGAGAAAAATGCTAATTTGTCTAGAAAGATAACGTCGTTTTACTGTTGACTGAAGATAGCCTATATAGCAATTCTTAGTTTGCAACAATGTTGCAGCGTCTTGCTAGTGAAGTCTGTAAACTGCGTTTGCACCAAGTGTGCATATAAACACTGCGTAATTCAACTCAAACTGATATAATTATAATACAACTGCATGAAACCTTGTCGTTCAAAGTCTCGTAAACCAGGAGCAAAAAAGAGAGTATAGCATATAAAACCTGGACGGAACCCTGACAACTTTGCTTACCTAACCTGTCGCTTAACAACTGCACCATGAGACACTCGATCGCAAAGATACAATTGATCTACTTATTTTAATTGTCTTCTTGATTTTTTTTCTTAATTTATAAAATATTGAATTAGTTGAGGGTTTCGCTAATAACCTACGTTTTTATATGGAATTAATCATGAAAATTAGGATCAAAGTAATATTACTTTAAAAATATGATGACGTAGATAATTTTTTCAAAAACATCTACTGAGTTTTGGGGTTTAATTTAATTTTGTTTATGAACGCTTAAAATTTCCATTAAGAAAAACGATAGTACAGCGTTTTTTTAAAGTGCGAGTTCTATATTTAGTAAAAGTTGGGATCAGAATTTTTTCAAAAGTACTATATTTTGCAAAAGAACTGAATAGTTTTTTTCAAATTATTTGATCCGCAGCATCTGCGCTCGGTTAATATGATACTCATGATTTTCCTGAGTTTAGAGCCAACCTGATATTCAGCGCTCCAAGAAATTCCGCCATAAAAAAAAAAGGCGGCCAAGTGGTGTAAGCAGAAAGAAAAGTAGCTAAAGTACAATTATCACAATATAATATCAATGTATGTTCACCCATTTGTGAAATGACAATCGATTTTATCTTTCGCAACTTAAACCATTTTGACTTGATTTAACATTCTCTAGATTACCTGCTCCATGTGCTTCATTTTAACTTCCCTTTGAATAATTTCTCAATCCAAAGTTTCATTATAATAAAGAACATTGTGAATTATTCATATCCTAAAATCATTCTTTTCGAGAAGAAGTTATTTTACACCGAACAGATATAGTACAGGCAATGGCTAAGAAGTTATGCCTAACATGATGGAGGCTACCGGTTTTGTTTTGCAAACAACAGATAGTTGCCATCGCAAAAGAGAAATTAACCTTTTCTGTGCCACGTACGGTAGCGCTTTATATATATATAGATAATCATTGATTTAATAGAAAGAAGGACGGTCTAGGAGATGTAATTAAAAATCGGATGTTTTTCTTAAAACAGATACTAAGAATAAAAAAAAAAAGATATATACAACTGTATCCAGGTCATGGTGTGTAAGTGTGCCGTACCAACTTCACAGCAAACTTGCATTGCAAGGGGGGGGGGGATCGATTATGCTATGTTACTTTGCAGGAGTTTCGCTACAAATTTGTAGCGTCAAGTTTGTCATGACAAGATAATATCCAGAAAAAAAAAATCTCACTCGCTACAAATGTGCATGTTAGTTGGGAGATAGCTTCATCATATGGATATTGATACATATGGTTATTGATATAGTTGCATATAAATTCAGTTGTATTAAAATTCAGAGGTGAAGAAATTGCAATCTCACTCATCGATTTGTTTATTCATCTTAAATTAAATTCCTCTTTTAAGTTTACCTGCTTATCCGTGTCGCCCGTGTGCCACAGCGAATTTCGAAGCATTTGTCCAGGACCTGTGGAAGAAGTGACCAACTTCAATTGAATTCCAGGTTCTGCAACAGCACGGAAAGGAGTCGCTTGCCAGTAAGTCTGAGTGCTTTTCTTCCACATCACAACGTAGAAATTAGCATTGTCTTGATAACTGAAGAAAAAGTACATAAAGTATTTGTAAATAGAAAAAAGTGCATGGCATCAATGCAATAGGAAATCAAGGGAAAAATCGGTATTGTATTGTACCAGCTTTCTGAGGCCAGATGCAGCTGTGTCGGATAAATTGTTAATGGCAAAATACCGGAGAAGCGATAAGCGGCTTGAAGTGCAGTGATCACTGACACTGGGCATGTACCTCCCGCACAACAAGAGTATTGCTAATGGCTTGTCTGACACTTTTGCTTAGCACTTTCCCCTCAAATCGCAAATGTGTCGAACATTAGCAATACTCGTGCTTTCTGCGGTAGGTACATGTTTAACTGATACTATTACTCCACTTCCAGCTACTAATCGATTTCTCCTGCATTTTGCTGCTAATGGTTTGTACGACACGCAAAATGACACACGCAACAGAAAGAAAAGAAAAAGAAACTTCGTTGAAAGATTCTCAACGAACATTTCATAACAGAATATGCCTTTTTATTAATCGATAAAAATTTGGCTGAGGTGAGGTTTTTCTTGCTCTTTAAGTAAAAAGAAGAAAAAAAAAAAAACATTTTTTAAAGTTTTAGTGAGAATAGTACTGATTTGTACAGAAATACATTAGTATCATTATTCTGAGTCTACTTTTATAACAAGCGACATATCATGTTTTCATATAAAATAATGAGTAGCTTCTAATATACTAATTATAATTATATATGAAAAGAAATAAGATATAAAGAATTTGTTCAATTTATCTTAACGTTTATTATCGAGCTTACATAACTGGAATCTAAAAAAAATTCTTTGTTTTTGAAGTTTTTCTGCCTTTGTTTTTTGAAATTAAGATGTTTTCAATAAAATTTAGAAACAAAAATCATAATTTCAATGGTATTGGTTTGACTAGAACGAATATTTACATTCTGAATATATACAGAAAACGAGTACCAACGACGAAAAGAGAAGTCCACCTTTACATGCCATTTCTTTAATCAGTAATCGGACACATTCATGCAGTTTACATCATGTTAAGGTTTTGTTCTCAAATATATTTTTTTTGAGTATTATTGAATAACTTTCGAATTCAAAACTCATTATACGTAGCACTTGAAATCTTTTAAAATAAAAATAATTCATTCCTTTAACCTTTTCTTTTCTGAGTGCTTTCCCTACATTTTTTTTGTTTTACAACATACTTTTTATTGTGGATTGTTTCTTTTAAAAAATGCAAAGTCGATTTTTCATGGTTATCAGGAAAGTTTCCCTTTTCAGTTTTACAATAAAATATAAAATTATTATTAGTAGTTTTTCTACCTTTTGTTTTGTGTTCACTGAGCAGGAGATATCTCCAAATTTGAAAATTTGTCCACATCTATAATTCAACGCCAAACTCGAAAAAGTCCCAAATTTTCATTGTAACATTTATGGGTAGTTCTAATTTTCAAATTTATTTATTGTGTGGTTTTAATTTAAAAAAAAATAGAATTAAGTCTTATTGCTCCATTCGAAAAAGTAGCTGTTATTTGTTTCATTTTTAATATTTATGAGAATATGATATATATAATACACATATGCGGTAAAATCTAGATTTTTTCCTTATATGTATTGGAAAAAAAATTTTAATGTTACTTGTGAAGTTGAGGAAATTGTTTTATGCGGTCCCTATCATCCGCACAAAAACTGGTTCGAGTGTATATCGTTTTTAACTACGCCTTTCAAAGTTAAATTACTGTAACTTTCAATATCTTAATTCCGTCGCTTGGCTCCAATGAACTTCGTTAGCCCCTTCAAAAAGTTGAACTAGCGATTTCTTATCTATAGCATTCGGAAATAAGGATATTCCCCCTTTATTATAAAAAGTCGCGACACTAATTTGACTTACTCTTTCTATGATTTAGCGTTCACGTAGTTACAGCTTTGTGCCCAAACTGTTCAAGGGCTGGAAATGGCTAAATTTTCTTCTAAAAAATTAAATCCAATATATTTTCATTTTTAAAAATCATGCAAAGAATGCAATATAAATATTTAATTCTAAAAGAGACTAAAAAATTTCGCCGCTAACGTCATTTCATATATAATTCGGCAAAAGTGAAACTTGTATTTTTCTCTTGATAAACGACATTCATTCTATTTAATAGAACGAAAAAAGGCTGCATATCATATACAATGATCTGGTTTAAATCACTATTTTCAACTTAAGTGCTTCTCTTGTACAAAATCGCTATACTAAATTGAAGAAAAATATTACCCTCATTGGAAACAAAAACAATATTGATTCTAATATCACAACCAAAGGTGCTTCATCTGCATCTAAAATATTTCCCTGAAGCAACATCAATATGTATATACAAAAACATATTTTGAAATTCTTCGTGAACCTCAACGCTTCTAGGGGATGAAAAAGTGCGAACAAAATGTCATCCCCAAGGGCACTTCTTTTTTAAACACTCTATAATTACGTACTTAATTAGGGTGATTAATTGATTTTTATTAGAAACACAACAGATGACTAGCTAATGTTTTGATTCGCTAATAACAGCCACCATCCATTTACGGCTATATAGATAAACAGATAAGAAACATCTTCGACACTTTTCTAAAATTTCAAGTGTACTTAACGAAATTAATCATCTCATACTTAGGTGTGTGTAATTAAAGAGTCTTCCCTAATTTAATTAATTACTTTTAAGTACATGGCCTTTGGCTCTTAACCTCTTTATCAATTTTTTTCAGGGATTACATTTCCTTAATATGTTTTCGTTGTTTACTGTAGACGCTTCTTGAATCCAATCCCTCTCTATCAAGATAGAGGGGGAGGAAAGTGTCGGAAATAAAATATATTTTAATTTCCAACTTTCGACACAAAGGCCAAACACACAAAAAGAAGCTGCTCGGAAGTTAAAAAATCATATTAACAATAGATTATCCCTTGGAACACGCCTCACCTGTTCGTACTTTTCTTTCTCATGTCCCCCCTTACATCTTTTTGTCTTCGCAGCAGCAGCAACAACCAACTCATTAATTTTGATCTCCGTAAAGTGTAATTAAATCTGCCCGCTCATTTTTCTCGTTTGATAAAAATCCACCTTTTCCATCCAAGATCATGATCTCAAGACTTGGGCTATCTCTTCTCCCCCTCCTCCAAGCCATTGGAGATGTGGGCCTCAGCCATACACCACGCGTGGCAAGTAAGCAATTAATTGCCCCCAACGCAAGGTGCAAGTTCTGGGAACAGGTTAGAATTTCCTAAGCAAAAGCGGGCCATCATTAGAAAAGTTGATGGGGGGGGGCGAAGTATAATTAAATTTTCGCTTTAATGGCCTTTAATTGCGGATGCGTGCTCACGGTGGCGAACGGAAGCTCGTGGTTACTGGGAATCTTAAATTTATTACAACGTTTGAAAAGAAAGGCATTGTGGTAGTCCAGTAAAAGCACATCCTCCCCAATTCTCTTTGGTAAGAAGTGTAATTAGCGAAGGTTAGGGTTATTCTATTATGACGTTAATAGTTAGTTTGGCAGGTGGTTGCTGATAACTGGAACGCTCCGGAGAGGCTTTCAATTGGGTGAATATCATTAAAATATTCGTTGTAGAGAATATGGAAGATGGGGACTATTTTTCATGTTTTGAATGAAGTTGCGTTGGGAGCGACGAACAAGCTTTCAATCGTTTTGACTATAATTTCGAGAGAAGGTGCGTTTGTCTAAAGTGAACGATACGACGCATGCTAGCAAAATGGAGCTAAATGTTATGATTTGACTAATTTTTAATGCATTTTTATTGTTTGATGTTATTTATTAAATATGATTATATCTTAATGAAATATTCATAAAACTGTGAATTCATCTTAAATTTCTTTAAATCTCCGATTTTTCTTTATTTCGGTTTTGTTAAATATCGAAAATCAGAATTTAATAAAAAAAGGATTCATCAAACTTATTTAAGGTTTTAGAGTGAATATAGGGAAGTCAAAGAATTCGGATCCAAACATTGATATTAACATTCCGCCCAATTTCATTTAAAGCATGTTTGAAATGTAAATTGAATCCTAAGTCAATGGAGACATGTTTGGAAACGATACAATGTGAAGCGAAAAAAAAAAGTTAAGTATATCTATTAGCTCTTAAAAATAAACATTTTTATTCTGGTGAACAAGAAGAGCGCTGGCGTTTTCATCGAAATAATAAATGAAGAAGCAACGATCGATTTGACGCAGTACATCTATTTATATAAATATTTAGCATAAATCCGATCATTTCAGTTCTTCTAGTATGGGCTTGCGACTGAACAGCCACAATTTCCATATCCCTTCTTGTCAAAAATCTGAAAATTTGCTAAATGAAAATAACAGATTTTTATTTAAATGATCTCTAAACTTTATAGGAAACAAAATTTTCAATGTGAAATTTTGTCATTCTTAACACCTTAGTCGTCACGGCTCATGTCTAAAATTCGAACCATCAATCTAATTAGATGACTCTTTCTCTGCTATCTCTTAACTACAGTAGATGAGGGGGTTTTCTGATTAAATAGTAGGTATGAATTGTATTTGATTCACATAGCGATTAACGTGCTAAATCTTTCTTTATGATTTCCGGTACCGAACTGTTCATAAAATGCCATTTTAAAGATTTTATGATTGTCACAAAACCCAACTGTAGAAATCTGAACAAATGAATTTACAATTTCGAGATATATATTTTTAAGTTGAAGTCTGCTCTTGAGATATTTAATCTATACCTCATTTTTCAACTAAATGCAAACATCGACAAATCATTGCACAACACTGAATTCTATTCAGAAATGCAACAACAAATCTTAATGGGGAAGGGAGTCTCTTCACATGACGAACGAAACACAACGCTCGAAAAGCATTGTAGATTTCACCGCGCATTCCTTTCTTCCTTCTTCAAGAAACACATTGGATTCCAAAATCAACTTGACGTCAATCAAATTCACTTGATAGCATGAATTTACCCTTTTAAAGCTTAAAAATTAAAGAATAGAGGCAAAAATTGGCAATTTGCCTTGATTTGGTAAAAATGTGCTATACATAACTGGCATTTACTGGTAAAAATAACTTTTAAACCAGTAAAAATAATAACCCTAGTATAGTATATATCTATAATTCATCCCAGTTTCTTGCCTGAATTTAAATCAGGCCATGAAGGAAATTTTCAACTGAACCTCTCGAATTTCACTGAATTTAGAAATGAAAATAGATAAATTTTCGAAAAATATGTATGAATAATCTTTATGATAAAGCAAAAGAAAAGTTTGCTTAGTAGAAATGAAAAAAGTATAATTTTGATTTATTTAACAAGAATAGATTCCTGAAATACTCTGTTAGGCTGATTATTCCGGGAAAGCTCAACTATGCGAAATGCTACTTTTCTCTTTTCATTTTTTATGTCTTATCTTAGTATTTAATTATTTCATTTAATTATCATTAAAAAGTGAAGAAAAAATTAGAAAAGAAACTTTCTCAGAAATGAAATCGTTCCTTTTCTTTTTTTAAAGATAATTCTGAGCGATTAAAAATAACATTTAAATGAAATTACCGATTTAAAAATAACATTTTATTTCTGAAGAAGGAAAAAAAAAATTAAGTAGATGAATAGCTAATAAGGATGTTCAGCGAAAGAAGAAAAAGTATTCGAAGAATTCTGAATGTTTATTCACCCGAACTAATCTCTTCTTGAAAGCATAAGTAAATAATGCACTGCATTCTCTTCTTTTCTCTTTTTTGCTTAAAACTTTCAGGACCAATCTTTATTAAAGCAATATAGAAAAAATAATAAATGAAAGAAACGAAATTCACTTCATTATCACTTAATTTCTTTAGTCGCTTGATAATCAAGTGTTTTTACAGCTTCCGTAGCCGCTTCAGATTCCAATTAAAATTTGTTTTCTTTTTTACTTAAATTCACATGTCAATAATCTCAATTAATAATACCTATGATATCCACGTATCAGTAAATACAGGCACAAAAATGCATTCGTCAATGAAATATTTTTTCTAGACTTATTTGCCCTATAATTAGGCTTGGCAGACGTCCCGGTTTTCAGACAAAATCCCGGTGTCCCGGCCGGTTTACTTCACGTCCCGGTAAAAATTAAATTTGATTATAGATGACCAAAAAAGTCTAAAAATAATTAACTGTGAAGGATTATTTAGGAAAATTACTTTATCATTTATTTCACTGTACTGTATAAAAAGTGAAAACTATAGAAGAGTGATGGTCTGCTAATAAATAATATTGACATCGTATCGTCTTGTCTCGCCAATCGTGACCATGCCTTCTGCTTACGTAGGACATCAGCACCAGTTAGGAGAGTATTTTCTTTGATGAACGACGCATGGACTGAAGATAGGGGTTTGATGAAGGAATCTACAGTTAAAGGCTTGAAGACATATGAAATTAATATCGGAATAGCTTGTGAAGATTTTTACAACACGATTAAAAACAAAAAATACTTTCTAAAAAAAGTCCCAGCCAATGAAAAGTACATGTAAATATTGTTCAAATTTGTATTCCTCATCCAAAGTGTTTCTTATTACTTAAGTAACTTATAAATATTAACATGTAAGAAATAAAATGTTTAAATTTTTATGCTTGTGTCATTTATTATTACCCCTGGTTTAGATTCCTAATCAGTAACCATTTATTCATATCATTGAGAATAAACTACCCTCTGAAACACTCTAAAAACCCGCCAAGGGTGTGTACCCTTGAATACCCGCGGCGCTGGGGGGTCTTCCGGTGTCCCGGTTGAACATTTCAGAAATCTGGCAAGCCTACCTATAATAGATATATACCTGAAAATGAATCCTACGTAATCGTCATCGATTTCAGTGTCCACAAAAAATGTGCCCTCGAAGTCTACTCCACCGAAAGCATGGAAACCTAAGAAAATTTCAGGACTATTATCATTATTATTATTAATATGTTACGAAAACATTTTTAATTTTCAAAAACGTTTTTTAAGAAGAGTGAAAAACAATCGTTTGTTTTTTCTATTAAAAAAATACTGACCAACAGCAAGGCCAGGATCACTGTTCATCGTTTGGACTATTTCTGCACCCTAAAAAGGAAATAATGAGATTATTAATATGTTGGATTGCCGAACTTCAATCAATATTAGTTCAGTTGACATAAGTTAAATAATCTTGGCAATACTTTTTAAATCATCCCATACTGGATTCGCGTTTTAGCTAGCTTTTAATTTACGAGCTCTTGTGTTTTTATGAACTATCGGGGGATTCTCAACAGAATCTTAAAGTAATTTTCATTTTCTGTACGAAATAAACATTTGTGAATGGAGCCTGAATTTATTTCCAGCAATACGTATATCATTTCCACTGTCTGAGACACTTTATTCCGTGAAATTAGTCATCAATGTGAGAAATGTCTTCTTTATAATGCTTAGCCATCGTATACACAAAAATATATAATTCGTGAATATAGAAAAACGATGTACCTATGTATGTACTGTAATGTATGGCAAACATTAGACGAAGTAGGATGCCGCCTTCCTTCCAAACAACAATCTTATTCATCAAACAGACATTTTTGTATACTTCTGTATCTGCTGTTGTTTAAATGTCTGTTTTTGTATTAACTTATATAACAAACAGACATTTTTAATATGAAATAATTACAATCTATTTACATATTTACACAAGCTAATAACATAGAATTCCAAAAACATTTTTCTTTTCGTGGTTGTCAGGGAAAGTTCCCGAAACAAAAACTGTAGAGTTGTCATTATATTACTATTTCACTTTTTCATATAAGCACACGTCAAGCGACTATTCTGATTTTATTAATTTCTTTTTAATGTAGATATATTTTTATGACTTCATTATATTTTAAATATCTAAATACGAACTAAATAAAACTTAGAATGGATATTAGTTTTATGAAATGTTTTTTTAATATTATTTACAAATATCACAGTACAAATAATTTTTTATGTGAGCTAGACACTGTGTTAGTTTCAGTAAGAAACTGCAGAGACGGTAGAAACATAAAAACGCACTAAAGCATTCCTGATCAAGGATTTATAAAACACTATTTTTTCTTAAAGAAAGGTAAGAACTGACACTGAGAAGGTTTGAATCTTTTTCAACAGGCTGCATTCTGGTTTTGAGGTACATTACGCCTTGGGCTCACATACCTTATCACTAAAATCAATTAATACGTATGGGAACTATAGGCCGACACTCATTCTAAACATTAGTCTTTGGCGGCAATTTGGCGACATGCGTTCGCAAAGATTTAAAAATAGATTATCTCTTTATGAGGAGACCTTTCTCGCCGATTCTTCATAGTTTTCCTTGAGACAAGTTTTTTAGTGTATGAACCCAATGCTAAAGTTCCGTTTAATGGCTGTGAGTTAGTTGAGTTCTAAAAATTGTCTCATTTTAAGAACTGCCTTAATATCTGCATTTCTCACAGACATTTTAGTTCTGTGAGAAATCAAAGGAAAATATGCTTTCAAATATTATATTAATTTTTATTTATTGCTGCAGATTTAATTTAAATGCTTAGTCAGTTATTTTCGAAAGGTCAGATCTTTGAGTATTTGATACTACTCGTAGAAAATCAAGATAACTGCAATGACAAATCAATTTGGAAGTATAAAATAGAATTGAATTTTTACAGTATTTCTCTTCTGATTTTCCGATTTAAATGGGAGTTTTTCTGTTTTACAAATTGTTTTCATTGTCGTACGAGATCGTTAAACATCGGTACACACAAATAACTTTTGGGACAAATATTTTTTAGAATTTGGCAGTAAGTGAGAATGCCAAATTTTTAATACAAGTTAAGAATAAGTTAATTTTTTCATATAACTTTCATATAACATAACATTTTCATATAACATAAAAATGTTTTGAACATTTTTTACTTTCTAAATTAATTTTTATGTGTTTTAAATATTATCGTTTTAAATTTCAGTTGATGCAATCACTTGAGGCTGTTGCGTTAGTACGCTTAACGATGTATTGTCATCGTTTTTGTTTAAATCTGCTGTGTTTCTTATCTATACTTTTCTTTCTTTTTTAATTTTAATTTTTGTTTAGTATATATATTATTTGTATCTGTATTATATTATACATAGCTGCATATGCGCCTTTATATATAATACTAAGAATTTTTATTAAGGTTTGAATAATTTAATCAATTTTAAATAATATTTTCATTAAATTTGTCAATTTATAACTTAATTTTTTCATGACTGTACACATTCATTCTTTTTTCAAGTATTTAATTTTAGTACAATTCAACTTTAAAATATTAGCAAATCCTGACCAATATAATTTCGCAGTATTTTGAATGAAAATAATTAATATCTCGTTTAGGCATTTTAGTCGCATTTCTTAATCTGAATACTCGTCTATTTTTTTAATACTATTAAGAAACTAATTTTGTTTTATTGATAATTTTAAGTGTAGATAAGTTTCCCAAGATGCTGTAATGTTACTCTCTAATTTGGATATTAAAAATTTAGTTTTGCGATCTTGAATTTTGAATTTTAGTAGTTAAGGTATGCTCTCGTAGAACCAACAGTTACTCCAAATGATTATCATTTTCAACTTTACCTTGTTGTAAATAACCCAGTGGGGATCAATCTGTGAATCTCCTTCCGGATCCAGGACGATCGTCTGGTAAGCTCTGAAATCCGTTGCGTACACCTTTCTGTTGTCAGGACAAACATCCAGATGGTCCGGCACACTGTCTCCGTCGAAGTCATCCCGGCAGATGTCACCGACCCCCGTCCCTAATTAGGGCAAATATTTCAGTGATAGTTTCCTCGATCAATAAAATAAAGATTCGTGTTATCGTAAAGGAGTTGATAACATCTTGAAGGTCTGGAATATTTTTTATTTTGAAATTGTCGTCAAATATCTGTTAGTTTTAGTTACCGTAAATTTTTGAAAGTTAAAATGTCAGTGAAAGTTTCTAAATTGTAAATAATGAAGAAATATTTTGCGTATTAAGAACTGTGAAACTCTTCAGAAATAGATGCCAAAAATATGAAACAAAAACTTTTAATCTTCCGAATAACTTTCATTTTCTTACCAACCCCATCGGGGGGACACCGCGAGTTCGCGGATGAGAGGTTGCCGTATAAGTAAGCAGGCTGTCGTCAACCAGATGGCACAATAATGGTGGTGTGGCTCTTCGGGCCCACTTCCGATGACAGGGCGTACCCCGGTAAAACGGGGGGTTGTTGCATGAGCCGCTTGTAATAGGGGCTATTATGCAGGAACCACAGTGCCTGACTATCTGTTGCGGCGACCGGTCTTCCAGTTGTTTACCCGGATGTTTAGGCAGGGCGGGGTGATGTTCCTTTGGTCTTGGTCTACTAGTTTCCAACCACTAACTTACCATATAGAAAGAGACGAGAATGTGCCAACATGGATTTTTGCGAACATATATACATGGATTTTTGCTTACTCTGCTGGCTAAACTCGTAACTCAAAATTCTGCTAGCATTTACAGTCAGCCAGTAAATTGCGCATGTGTGCAATAGAACAGGACACATTATCATCACACTTGGCATCTCTTCTCATTTTTCGGTACGTTACTTGTCTGATTATTATGTAAAAATTATTTTTTCATTTACGTACCAGTTTAAGAAAGCAGACAACTTTTTTCATACACCTGATACGACTAACTACATACATTTAACAGAAAAGACTATGTTCCGCTGCAGGAACTCCAAACAATTACTGCACATAAATAAAGTCATTTTAGAGAGCCATTTAAATGATTTTTTTACTGATACCATAATTCGAAATTACGTGAAGTAGCTTATAAATATACATAGACATATATCAAACTGATGCATACATTTGAACAATACCCAATTTATAACAGTTTAAGTGTATTAAAAAAGTTCTCTTCAAGGGCCATAAATTTTATTAGCTGAGCTTCTTTTTTAGCACCATTGTTTTGGCGCTTTTTCTGTTCAGCTTTGGAATAATTTTTTGAAAAAAGGACGTCTCTATGTTTAGTAAATTATTTGCAGCCTGCTGCAGTTGCAGTTAACAGAATTCTTGAACAACATGGATTTTTGTATTTACTCTAAAAGAAAACGCATTTGCATTACTTAACGTCCCTAATGGAAGAAAAATAGGCTTTGCAAAAAGGAAAGCATTTAATCTAATTAAATTCCTCTATCTTTTCTATGAAGAATAAATAGGTCTGCAAGCATCTATTCGGGAAAGTAAAAGAAGTCATTTTGAACTTTTTGAGCTTTATTTTTTACTTGGGAGCATTTTAAAATGTAATAGGCATCATCAATCATTGTGAGCATCTGTCTCTAAGGGAACTGCCAAATCGTAATATTATTTTTAAATTCTTTTCCTATCTGGAGTGGACCTTACATTCTTCCAAAAATGGAGAATTTCCTTAAAACTTTTCGGAAAAATGCATTAAAAACCATTATGCGGACTTGTATTTTCCTCTGATTTTTCCATCGCAATCGCATGAATTATGCATTTAATCACCAAGATAAATTTTTTGATGGTAGTGCTCAATTTTTATTTAAAGAAAAATTAGAAAAAAAGATGAACATCTGATTAATGAGAAAATAATGGAATATCATATCTCACGAATGAAACTTTCACAAAGCAGTGCATGCTTTTAATCATGTTAAAATTGTTAAATTAAAAATCTTACCACGTAAATTCAGATGAATAAATGAACTATAAAGAATAAAAATATCAACTATTGATTCGTGAAAATATTATGACGAGAAATTAATTGAAGTAAAACTAAGCAAAAGCGGAAAAACCTATATTTCAAATTATTAAAAAAATATAGAAGATCAAGCGATTTATTAAAATAAACTGGGCAAAAGCGTTTAAACATTTTCATCTAAATACTGAAAGCCTGAAGTTGTTGAAAATGAGAATTTTAAAAGTATTTTAATATTTTTAGTTGAATACACAACTAAATATCGAACCTTAATGCATAAAATTATTTTTTTTAAACCTTGGATCTTAATTTGATTGAAATTTGTAGCAGACAAAAAAAATACGCCTTTCTTTAGCTGCAAAACATTGTAAATAACAGATGAAAACAACTTGAGGAATCACAAAAATGTTCTAACATATTTTTTAGATAGTTTTATTAGTAAAATACTTCAATATGAAAATTGTGTCTAGATCTAGAACAAAGATTTGGATTGAAACAACAATAATTACGCATCAGTTGCAAAATAATTGATAATTATTACATATCATCCATATAATTTTCTTATCAACTTACTATTTGTATCTTGTTGATCTGGATTAAATACCAACGGACAGTTGTCTTTGTTATCTGGAACGCCATCGTTGTCTTTGTCAAAATCGCAAACATCACCTAAAAGAAATAACATGACTTGAAAGCTTTACACGTTCATATAAAATGCAATATATTAGCTTAAATATATTCATAAAATGATAAGCCTAGATATACTGTTCGTTTCAGAAACCCGCGCCTATTACTTCCAGGCGATTTTACACCGCAGAGGAGTGATACCTAGCGAATAAGAAGAGAGCTGTTCCGAAGTTCTTTGTTAGGAGCATATTTCCTTTAGTTTCTCTTCATACTTTCTCGTATACGAAGCATACAAAGAGAAAGTATTGTAATCGTCAAAAAAATTCGAACTCGAGATTTTGACGAATCTCCACGTTTTAGACCTCCCGAGTCCGAGAAACACAATTTTGGAATTATGTCTGCCTGTCTGTGCACACGATAACTCAAAAACTTAAATAGCTAGATCGATAAATTTTGGTACACAGTTTTATCATCAGGAATGTAGGTTTGTATCAAATTTTGGACCAAATCTGTCAAAAGGCTGACTGTCTGTCGGTCTGTGTAATCTCATGTAAGTGAACACGATAATTCCTTAACATAATGACAGATACATGAAATTTGATAAGTGGCCTAATCTCAATTGTAGATCTGTGTCCAAGTTTTGTTTCAATCGGTTAAAAAAAGGCGTTCAAATTGCATATTAAATTTTCTTATTATGGCGCAAGGTCATTCTGCGTCTTGGCGACATATGTGACTTTGGTGCGCGCTGAGGGAAACTCGTGGATAGTCAAGGCATCGCTGAGGGAAACTCGTGGAAGGATCGCATTTTTTATCCGCGCAAAGGGGGGGGGGGGAGAATGACACCTTTTTCGGAAGTATACGAGAAAGTTTAGGGGAGACCACTCCCCCTGGCTCTTTGTCGATATTCATTATCTTATTCAATCGTACTATTTTGCTTTAGTTGGAAATTTCTGCAACGTTTCAATATTTTGCTTTGTAGAAAATAAACAACTCCTCCATCTTTCTTGTCAGCCCTTTTTTGTTGAAATCAAAGCCGATTGGCGCATGCGCAAAAGCGCGGTTCCGTATTTGAAAACAGGCAGTATGAAAGATTTATTTAAGTCTGCGAATAAAATATAATGACATAGAACAGATAAGAAGAATTATTCTTTATTCTTATTTGTTTATGCGTGATTGAAACTGGCTTTTTAAATTCTGGTAATTGTTGAATTGATAAAATAAATTTTGAAAATATGTATTTACATAGTTCATGTCACAACGTATATAATTTAACTTTGATAAAATGTTTATTTTTCTCTCTTTATTAGAAAAAATATTCAGCATAATTTAATTTATTCGCATCTTTTATCCTCAGAATATCTTTATTTTTGTGAATTGATATTGGCATGTTTTTAAAGCTGCTTATTTTTATGAAACAAAGTTCCTGCATTTTATTTACAATTTAGTACATGTGCTACTTTTTCCTTTTAAAATACATATTTAAATACAAATACCTTTTTAAGTGGATCTTTCTATGATAGTATACACACTACAGTAATATAAAATAAAGAAATAACCTTTCATTCTATTAAAAAGGGAACCCTATGGAATTCACATATTTTATGGTATGATGAAAGGTTATTTTTCCTTATTTAGCTAATTTGCATTAAATGTCGAAAGAGAAACTTTCAAATTAGGATATTATAGCATTTATTTAATGCAAAAATGAAAAACTTTCAAAATTTTACAAAGAATTTTTAAGAAATATATTCTCAGCTTGAAATTAATCCTTTTTATCCACTAAAAATATTAGCATTTTTATATTAACATCGTTGTAAAATAACAAAGTATACCTTTTCTGTCGTCATCTGTATCCAGTTGGTCACTGTTGGGAATATCTGGACAATTATCTACATTATCTTGAATTCCATCTTGATCTCTATAAGAAAATGAATAGAAGGTAAAAATAAATTTAATGAAAACAATTTACATTTTAATTAGTGCGCTAAGTTGATAGAAGATAGAGCTTTTTAATATTATTTTCTACTTTTTAGTTTTTAATTTATAATTCATTGTTATAAATATTATGGAATCTTGTAATAATTTTTTCTCAAATACTTTAGCAGGTGACGCCACCAGTTTGGATTCAAAATTTAGTTGAAGAAGTCGAATAATTGGTAACTACTGAAAATATTAAAATATTGTATTGGTATTGAAAACACACAAGTGTACAAAAGTTTGAAACTTTAGTTCTAGTACATGGAACCCGATTAGCACAAAGTACTCTAGCATATTGCTATCATATCTTCACGAGATTGTGCAGGACTCAGAATATCGAGCAACAGTATCCTGCAATATCTTGTGCTAATCGAGAAGTGAGTGAAATATCGATTACAAAATTCCATCTTTACAAACACGAAATGAGTCGAGTTAAATTAAATTGTGTAATAAAAACAAAGTTTTGTTACTTAAAACATAACTGCATATGAAATAATTGTATATTCTTAGATTTTATTTGACTTTCACGTAACAAAATAGAATTAATTATCGTATCCTAATAAGAAAATGAATACTGCCGCAACACATTTAAAACCATGGGATTATGAGGAACCCATTCATTTTTAGTAAACAGTTCTACTTATAATATAGAATATTATCGTGATATTGCAAAGGGATTCACATGGTCACGATACATTACAAAGGCGCAGAAGGGAAAAGACAAATCTTGAATTATTTATTAACGAAATACGGGGTTATGCTGTTTAGAGCACATGGTGTAATGGCCATTATTTGGCCTTGCCGAGGCCATGAGGAACCCATTAATTTTTAGTAAACGGTTTTATTTATGATACAGAAAATTACCGTGAGATTACCAAGGGATTCATGTGGCCACGATACATTACAAAGACACAGAAGGGAAAAGACAAATGGCACATTTTATTAAAGAAACAAAGGGTTGTGTTGTTTGAAGGCATTTGTTTGCTTATGGCGCATGGGCCATATTTGCCATGCTATGCTATGAAGATCACCAAGAAGTGAACCCTGAAGAATGTTCTAAAAGCTTTTAAAATGTAAGTGGAATAAACGAGTAATCAGAATATCAGTCAAATTAAATATTCTTGTAAATTTTATGCCAGAACGATTCGAGCTGAAGAGCTTTTACTTGATACGATGAAGTCTTGGTTTGGATGTAACCTAAAGAGGAGCCACACCAGCCTCTTGAAGTTCTAACTAAACGAGGTCTATCCGAAAGAAAACCGATCTTTTTATTTAGAGTGTTGACACGTCAATCTATCAACCGCGTTGTAATAACGTTGTGCAGCGTTAACCTGAAGCTTACAAGAGCACTTTCTTCAAGAATGGCACGTCATTTTATCACTGTTTGCAACCAGTTAGTGTGAAATTTTGAATAAAACTTTAGATTTTGCAAAAAATTTATGGAGAGGATTGTTTTAGTCAGTCCTGATGCTATGAATGATACCGGTGCGTTTCAAATCCGGCATAAAACCCATCAAAGACGACCCGAAAACTGGACGCCCTTCTACGTTAGCGGTCGATCTTCACGTCGAAGAAATGCTTGCTTCAATTCGTTCAAATCGTTTAAATGTCTAAGCAACAGCAATATCTCATTTTACATAATTTTATCTGTTGAAGCAATGCATTGTAGAAAAATTTGCGCCTTATCTCCTGCCTAATCAGCAAAACAGGAATCTTGTCACAACTCAGCAGAGGAGCTGGCTCATTCAAACGCGGATCAAAACTTTTAAAATATTTCGTAACATGTCGTAACTTGACCCTTTGACTTACTTTTGTTCCCAAGGTTGAAGCCCACATTGAAAAATTGAAGATTTGAAACAAAAGAGAGGGAAGAAAATTCTGTGCGATACTTATTGTGCGGGTCAAAAAATGATTCCCAGAAGCCATTCCAACAATGGAAGATACGTTGAGAGCGGCGTATAAATAAAGGAGGTGAGTATTTTGAAGGAGGCAAATCTAGCCATTTCAGTAACTTGTAAAATATCACTCCAATCCCAAAAGTAAGAGGCCACGTAACATTCTATCCCAGCCCCCTTTCAAAATTAATAAACTTTCTAATCGCCCACGATATCCAGACTAAGCAAGCATTTTCCAGAATTTTTATCCCCCCCTCTCTCCCCACCCAAATGGCACCGAAATCAAAGTCCGTTCAGGCAAACCCAAAATGCATTTCACAAACCCAGGCAGCGAAGAGTGTTAAGCTAAAGTTTTACTAATGCTCCTGAAGTTTTTTCCACAGCACAGCTCTTAGAAACAGCAACAGAAGAACCAGGCAATCAATTCCAGACTGATCTCCCCCATCCCCTTTGGCTTCTCCCAGCAATCTTTGATCTCAACAAGTCCAGCAGAGAATGATCCAGCAGCACCAATGCATCCTTACCGGGGATTAAGCTCCCTTTGGGGCCATGGACCCCCAAAACTCCCTCTTTCACCAAGGAGGCAAATTTCATTAAAAGATACTCTTGGCAGTTATTGATTTATTTAAAAAGTTCGATTTCTTTTAGGACAGACTATGTATATCGAGATTTCTTCGAGAGTGAAAGAATATACTTGCAATACTTTTGCAACACGGATTTATTTTAAAAAATGTCATAACAAGAAAGTAGTTTCATAAAAAAAGTAGGGAGACCGGGACAAGTTTGGTACAGGGGCAAGTTTACACAAAGCTTATATTTCACATACCATTGTTCGGGGACCACTACATGTCGTTTCAGAAGAAATGTCTCGGCCTCCATTAATACTCACGCAAGTTTAGAGTCAGTCGTGAAAGTGGATAGTGAAGTGGGCGACTTTTTTCTGATTTTTCTCCATTTTAGTAAATTTTTACCCTTACTTATTGGCTTTCATAGAGCTCGTACTATTTGAATATTATAACTTATTATGGATTATCCTCTTAGGTTGTTCTTTTGCGGTTATTTTAAGCTATTTAGTTGATTATTTTTATTATGAATAAAGCTTATATGCCGAGTTATAACAAAAAATGGCGATGGGGCAAGTTTACACACAGTGCATGGGACAGGTTTACACAGTGTGTAACTTGCCCCATCGCCATTTTTTTCATATAACTGGCTTAAGTGGCACTTGCATTAGAAAGTCATTCCCAACAACTGAAGATGTGAGGCCATTTCAGAAAGAAGGGTCAAGGAAAAGAAGTAACAGAGGTAAGAAAAAAAGGCAAACATCAATTCGTACATATACACCTGTAAAAAATGCTTTACAAATGTAGAAGGAGAAATCAATAAAGAAGAAATTAGCATCAGCCCATCATACTATGTCTCAGTGAGTGCGCTCCACTAGAACACGTTATAATAATGTAAAAAACAGTGTGGATAAAAAATTTAAAAGAAAAACCTTGTTCTGAAAGAAAATTTGGGAAATTTTGAGTGTAAAAAAAACGCAAGAAAACTTTTGATTCTGATGACGATGAAAATTGTCTGCGTATTTACCGTTTAAATCTATACGAAGAATCAAGATCTGGCGAACAATGGGTACAATGCACCGAATGTAAGAGGTGGGCTCATGATATCTGTATTACCAATCGCAATTCAAAATATTTCGCTTGAATAAATTGTGAGAGTGATTTGAAAACTATTAGGATTCACCGTAATTGTTTACAATCTATTATGTACTTTTTGAAATAAACTAGGTTTCCTTGTATTTAATTTGTTGTATTTTAATCACTGTAAGCCTTCTATTTAATTATTTTGGGTTGTGTGTAAACGTGGCCCAGGCAGTGTATAAACTTGCTCCGGTCATGAGGCAAGTTTACACAGGTGACATCATGGTAAAGAAAATGGTATAATTACAAAAATATGATAAAGTATTTAAAAATATACACTACATGCCATAAAGTCTAAATAATTAATTGGTAATGAAAATGAAAGAAATATTTCAAAGCCTTAAATCAGAAAAATAAAAGTTTAAAAGTGTGTAAATCTGCCCCGGTCTCCCCTAACAATTTGCATTTGCGGTTCACGTCCGAAAGAAGAGAAAAAAGAATTTTTCCGTTTATTCGAAATTAAATTCCAATTTTTATTTGAATACCAAAACAATAATGTCACATCTTTGTCTCGGAAAATGGAAATAATTTACTGAAATAATTTTAGCAAATTATATAAAATATGTTTTTGTTATGTTTCTCAAGTCTGTCCATTGTTGCACGCTCAGATTTCAAATGAATATTTCTCCAGAAAATGCAGAACAAAACAATTTTTTTCTTTAAATTATTTTATCTTTTTCTGTTTATTTTTATTACACGACGTGTTCGTTTGCACCAATACGCGTTGTCTAGCGAATTATTCAAACATCCATAATTTTATTATTTACAAAACATCATTTTCAAAGGCAGAATGTAAATCGGGCTTACTAAGTCTTTTCGAAAGAAGCTTAAATTTTCTAGATAAACATTTTTTTAAATGCCAAGAGGATAGCTTTTTAACTGTTGATTTAAAACTAATAGATTAATTTTAGTACATTATTGAAGAACTGAATGAAAACATTCAAATATTTCCTTGGTGAGACTTATACAAAGCTAAATAAATATTTTTTTTCAATAAATTGTCTATATAGACTTTCGCGTGCTTTGCAAACTGAAAACAAAAACTGATTTGAAATCCGCTATATGCGATGTGTGGCAGCAAATTTTAGAAACTTACGACTAGTGACGAGTTAGAAATAAATGTTTTAATATAAAAAGACTTTAAGCATTTTATTTTTAAAGAGATTTAAATAGCTATAAATAATTTTTATTTACTTAGTTAATTTTTAATATAGCCATAAATAGTTTTCATTTAACTAGTTTATTTTTAAAATAAAAGTGCTGATATATTAAATTTGATATTGTATTCTGTTGTCATTATACATATTTTTTTAGTTTTTGTCTGTTACTCTAAGAGCATCGCACTGAAACATTAAAAATGTAAGCGCATAAACATCTTTTTCTTCGATAGCCTCTAAAATTATAAATGATTTAAATTTGATTAATTATAACATTGCACTATCTGCCCATGCCTTAACTATAAGCCTAACTATTTACCCATGAAAATAAATCATCATTTGAAGTAATACTATTCAGTCAAATGAGAATGTAAATTCATTCAAACGTAATTTGAATTTTCATTCGTTGTACTATTGTGACATCTTTGTTAATTTTTTTACTATTTTTTATATTTGATACGGAAATGATTCTATAACAATACTTTTTTCTCATTTTATTTTTCATCGTAAAAATAACAATTGGAATTATTCTTATTTAGTCTATGATATTGCATGCTAAATTAAACTATGCTCATCAGGATGTTAATTTCCTAGCGAATTATGCAAAAAACATTAGAACCCTAAGGAACTTCTATAAATAATTATTTTGAGTATGTAACAACTGAAGCTTGGGAATTGATTTAATATCTATTAATTTCAAAATAACAAAGTTAAAGTTTTAATTTGTTGGATAAAAATTGCTATGCTTTCATAATTTAAAAACAGAAAACTGGCGTATGAAAACGAATAAATTAATCGCAATTAAGTTCGCGCACATAAATCCTACTTCGACAGTGATTATTTTGGAATAGAAAAATTATTCAATTTAAAATTTTTAAGAAATGAAAACTGAGATTGTTTGGAAATGAATTTTAATTAATTTGTCGAGATATGTACACGAGTCAGACTAATGCGCAGCACTCAGACATAGTATGTGAAGATGTCTGAGTGCTATGCATTAGTTTTAAACTCTAAATTCATTTTACGCACTTGTGTAAATTATTATCACATTCGAAGATATTTTCTTTTAAATTATCATTCGAAAATTTCGAATACAATTAAATGGTTCTAATTTACCAAAATAATTGATGAACAAAACTTCACTTAAATAATTAATGAATCTCTTAAGAATGAATGAAATTAATTAATGTGTTGTGCTTTGGAAGAATTAAAAGTATAACCGAATATAAAAATATTTTGCTGAATCATTCTTATCTCCAGATTAGGTCTTTTGAGATTTATTAATTAATTAATGAAATGGCTGATTGTTAAAAGTAAGTAAGTATTTTAAAAATTACATTTTAAGGTAGAAAAGTTTTCTTATTTCTAAATATGTTTCTCAAAAATACTTTAGTGAATAAAATATCGTATAGATATTTAATTAAGTATTACTAATATAATAGCCCAGATTTGTCTTTCGGTAACGCTCTGACGTCACCAACAATAAAACTCGCGCCATAGCACTGCGAGACGTTAAACAGCATTATTTCATTTCTAGAGAACCTAATTTTTAGTAATTTTAAATTTAAAAGAGTAATTGTCGTTCTAATTTCAAATTTAATAGCTCTAATATAGTGAAATGAAATTTTCTATCGATTAATATAAAATTTATCTCCCTATGATCTATAGTTCCTGAGAAATTTTTAATTATATTAATCATATTTTAAAAATTTCCGTTTTTCAATAGAAAGTTGTAAATTACGTCAGTGGTGTATCATGCGCGTGATATAGTTTGGACGCCACGATGCATCTGATTATTTATTGCAATCGTGATGATATAATTTGATAATATTTTTTGGCAACGTTTGACAAGAAGAGAAGTGCTTTGTTTTGATTAGAATTTCGAAAAAGAATTCCTTTGAAATTTTAACTTTTGAGTTACGTTTGACAAGTTGAGAATTTCATGGTTATTGAATTATAATAAAATTGTTAAACAACGAAAAATACTTCGCACGGAATGTTGTTTAACAAGAGGTGTTTTGAATAAAGAAATATGTAAATAATATGTAAATAAAAAATATTTCCCGTCATAAAACATATGTTTATTTTATTTGTTTTCAATCATTGTTAAACATTTCTCTCGCATATATATCTATTTACACGTCAAATTTGACGGGAAATCTCTCGAATGAAGAGTCAATTTGCACCAGTCATACCATGACGGGCGATTTTCTAGTAATTTAATATTTAAATAACTAAGCATCTTTTGATATTTAATTATAAATAACTGAAATGCGAAGAATTTAAAATATTTTTCAGTTTTCCACTCTTTGAATACGAAAAATAATAATAATCATGGAAATTGCACCAAAACCTTGAAAAACTTTCAACCATCAATAATTTCACACGATTTTTAAAACAGACTAAAAAAAGATAGGCCATACCCGATTATACATTAATTTGTCACTATCAGAGCCCTATGGACTAGAGAATCGAAGTGAAAAAAATTTTTTTTGAGCTTTTAAACTATTTTAAGAGCACTTTATAAGCCAAACAAAGATATTACAGAAAAAGTGGTTTCTTTATAACTGTTGACAGAAGACAATTATATTTTTGGAAATTTTCAATTTAAGTTTACATTTCCAACGTAAAATATTCAGCCTGCAAAACTGAAAGTAGAGTTAAATATATATTGTTCGTATCGACTAGTTTAATTTTTGGCCTACTAAATAGAATATCGCAGGAGATACTTCTCTGTTAAGCGGAAAAGGCTTACTCCTTTTAAATTTAAAAGTATTTAAAGAAAAGAGAATTTATGAGCTTCTACACTGTTATTACAAGGTTAACCTATTACTCACAAGGTTTTGATATTTAGTTGATGAAATAGGTAACATTAATTTTTTGACGAAATGCTTTCACATATTCATTTTTGCGACATTACACGAATAGCCAAGCAAAAAAGAAGTCTTCACGACAGTCGTTTGGTGAAGAGGGCACATTCATTATGCAAAATTGGCAAAAGAAACAATTCAAATGCTGTGTGTGTTTGCTTCTAAATGTGTTTTCCGTTAGATAGAAGAGGTCTTCTAGAATAAAGCTTGGCCGATACAGTTAAGTTCTCTGGGAGGGAAGTGCACAAATGGAGTGATCATATATTCTATGCTTTTGAGAACCGTATATTTGGAGCACAACACGAAAATAAAGGCATTTTTCTTTCTTAATCAAGCCTAACCTATTACTGAAGTACATTTTTTTAGAGTTCTAATTCAGTGAAACACATTCTGCGCATTGTTGCATCAGAGCCGGCTCCAGAGTATTCGGCGCCTTGTGCGAAATTGTGACGTCCCCTTTTGTATGTATTGTATATTGGAAGATATGCTAAAAGATTTAACTAAACTTATTAACTATAATAATTAAGATTTAACTGTAATAAATGATTAAATTATAGTAAAAGATTTACTATATACTTAAGATTTCCCTTCTATTGTGTTCGAGTCGGCAGCCATATAACGCACGCGAATTTTAAAATTTATGATTAGGAATTGACACCCCTAGCCGGCTCGACGCCTGTGCGCGGCACAGCCAGCACACCTCTTGAGCCGGCTCTGTCTTGTATTAAGCCCACATGATATTCCATCATCTTATGATCCGATTAAATCTTGTTAAATCAATTGATTATAAGCTAATGATGTGCTTCATTTTACCATGCAAATTTTGAATTCATAATGATAAGAGTATTGTCTTTTAATGACCAATGGTATTGTGATCATCTCTATATTCTGTATAAATCTCAAAACACTAGAATTTAAACTGTTGCTACTAGTGTCCAAAAACGTTTATCACGTCTTGCCATTGGCAGGAATGCATATCGTTACTAGTATGATAAATAATTTCTACCAGAATGATAATAAGAATGTCGGCGCGTAGCATGGTCATAAAATTTGAGATATTGTTACCAGAAAATTGTGCAACAAATCTATTTTATCTGTTTGAGTACATTCCAAAAAATATGACCATTTTTGAAATAACGCAGATACAAGGGGAAAAAAATGAAGAAATATTTTATTTCGTATGTTGCTAGATCTTCTCCTCTTTTTAATAAAGTGTAAAGACTTAAGAAATCTATTGGAATGACATCACTTGCTAATTTAGAAACGAATTTTATCATAAAGAACAAAGAGAATTCAAAAAAATGAAATTTGAGATTACTTTTGTAATAAAAAGGTTTATTAATATGAAAAATATGACACAGAAATGAATAACAACACCTCATGTGCAGTGATGAAGATTTCTTTGGAGGTCTGAGTGAAAGAAAACTTAAGTTCAGTAATAATTACAAATTGCATTCGAATGGCTGGGATCAATTAAAACAACTAAGACGGTTAGATAATTTGCAACGGAAGCAGTCTAGCGAAAAAAATGCATTCACCAGCTATCTTTACCTATTCCAATCCTATCCCAATTTCCCAGGGACCTGATGAGAGCCTTTCAATAAACAAAGGAAACACATGTCCAAGGACAAAACAGCAATTACCTAGCAGCTGCCTATTCATTGAGATGAATAGCCTACGACGGAAAGAAAAACAAGATTAGGGATCCTCTTTTTAATCAATTCATTAGACTCACAGTTTTGTACTAAATGATGGTAGAAGAAATCTGTTAATGAAGTATTTCTCTTTCTACAAAGTAAATGAAAAAAGGAAGGATCGCCAAAAGATAGAAGAGAAAAAAAATCTACATCCTTCCCTCCATGGAAAGAAGAAAAAATACTTCAACTTCCACAGAGGAAGTTCAGGTAAAATGAAGCTCCAATGAACCTTGGGGCTTCAGAGTAATCAAGGATCACGTGATTACAATCTCTAAGAATCATGGGTAAGGGAAGAGATGAAATAGCAAAAGCACTAAAATACCCGCAAGGGGAAATGATCCCCCGGGTAAATACTTTTTTCCTACCCTGCCCTTTCCTTTACGGAAGGAAGAAGGAAGGGGGTGAGGAAGAAGAAGAAAAATTGCAACTAACTGGAGATTTTCTTTATCTTTATTTAAAAGAACAGCAATTTATTGCGAGATGCTTTCTTATTTTCTTGGAAGATTTTAAGTGAAGCATCTGAGTCTCAATAAAGCGATTCCTGATCGGAATGGATGGTCCAAAATGCATTAACATTTTAAATAAGAAAACTTCCTTTTTTTACTTCTTTAGATAACTGAAAAGTGATAAGCTGTTGTGCTTAGTCTTACACCCATTGTCAGTTATGTGCTAAGAAAACCGGGTGGTGGTGGTTGTGGTAGCGTGGGTGAGGGGGAAGTGTATAAGGAAACGGTGGCATAAAAGTAATCTGCATTTATCTTTTGTAATAATTTCATTAAAACTTTCTCTCACAAAAGCTGAAAGTAAATTAGAGATAAAGGAAAAATATATTTCCGAGTAAATAAGGAATTATAATGAATGTTTTCATTTTGTTTTGTTAAGCTCCTTCGGGAAGCGCTGTTGTAAAGGGAACCTCGAAATCAAATTAATCTATAAATGGAAACAGGGAACATAGCAGACGTTCTGAAAAACAAAAGTTTGGAAAATGGAAACGATTAAATAGCACTAATTGTGAATAATTTTTGTGGATAAATATTTGGATTAGTTCTGCAAAACCAGAAACCTATCGGATGAACAGGCTAAAACTACATGCAGATATTTTCTAATTAAAACATATCCAAAGTAAATGCTTCGCAAATTTGCTTTTGTAGATAAAATGTATCCAAGACACAGTTTACAGGTCTGGATGATAAGAGATTAAAGAAAATGAATGTTTTCTAAGTCACTCAAAATAAAACAAACAGAGGATTTCTGCTGGAATGAAACTTTTTGTACCAAATTTGCTTATGCGGTTAAAAATACAAAGGAGCTAAATAAAGGAGGGACACGGCCTTTATGGATAATAATCACCACTTTAGATTTGACAATAGCAAAAAATATCTCACACATGAATTTTTATCAGCAGGAATTTTATTTTCCCACTATTTTAATACTCCCTTTTTTGTATTCTCTTTAAATTATAAAACCGCGGAATATATTCTCCTCGAAATTCTAGTATGCGTACACAATACGGCGCTTTTTGTGTACAGTGGAAAGAATCGAATATGTTCCCTTTGACCAACTGGGTCGTATGCTTACATAATACGGCGCGTTTTGTGTACAGTGGAAAGAATCGAATATGTTCCCTTTTGGATGTTACCTTTGACCAATTGGGTCAAAATTTGATTTAGATCTGTAATTCTGCATACTGAATTTCATTTATCTAGCTTGTTGTGTTGCGAGTCTCCTTCACATAAACACAGAGAGACACAGACATTCATTTACGCATTTAGTACAAAACTAAACATACGCCTATGGACGAGTTTTCTGGTTTGTTTATAAAAAACCTTGACTTTATCTGCTTGTATGATGGGCTTCCACTTTGAATATCCATTGACTTAGCATTATACCGGAAATACGTATTACAGGCACGTAAACAAACCAGAAAATTCGTACATAATTTTGGTTTAAAGATCATATACTAAAATTCACCCGTTTAGATTATTGCATGGTTGAGTTATTAAGTTCACATCCGCATTAATATATAAGTCTACAGGCAGCCAACCTTTGACGGATTTGGTCCAAAATTTGCATTTTCAGAATTATAGATCTACAATTCTTGTAATAAAATCCTACGCCAAATTTTATTTACCTTGCTCGTTGCGTTTTTGAGTTATCTTGTTCCTTTGCACCGATTTGATAAGAGACACAACTCCCAGAATGATTTTTCGCAGTGGCGAATCCGGGGGGGGGCTATCGGGCAGCCCCCCCAGAGCCAATCCAGAATTCTTGATTTAATTTAACATCATTACAGCTGTTTTTTCTTAATTTCTCTCTTTAAAAAAATAATAAAAACGTTTCGACATTGCTTTCTGGCTTGAAAGGCTCGAAAATTTTGCTACTTTTGTAGTCGTTCCACCTGTACTTGTGGCATTGACGCTGTCGAAGACATTTTTTGGCTAGTTATTTCATTGTAATTTTTATTAAATTATCGAAAGTATTGTATTGCTCTTTATGATTCTTATTGTCAGGTGAGTAAAGTTTGTCTGTAAAGTTAAAGAGTTTTGGTTTACTTTAGCTTTGAAGTGTGACATTCATCACATAAAGTCATCATTGTACAAAGTTTTTATGACCTCAGGCCCCCCGAGACCGGAATCCCAGATTCGCCACTGATTTTTCGAACTCTAAACTGTGTGGTCTAAAACATGAAGATTCATCAATTCTCATGGTCGAATTTTTGACGATTATATTAGTTTC
>BGPR01002227.1:61248-88155 GCA_013235015.1 Araneus ventricosus | reverse complement strand
TATTGCCTATATTTCTACTTCTCGATTCGCTATACTCAGAAATTTGGAGTAAGTAATAAATTTTAAGTTCCTTTCTCTGCTCATGTGGGAAAAATCATATAGTTGATATTTAATTATTTTTAAAATGTGTTCATGTAAAATTTTTAAATTCAAACGCGACAATTTGAGAATAGTAGAGATATACAAGCGTTTAAGAATAAATCCTAGAACTCTTTTCAAAAGCATGAATCATTAGACTAAAATCTTTTTTTTTTAAATTATGTACTGGTACTGAGAAGATTTATACTTTATTAGCACCAACAAGAAAAATTTCAAAGTTATTATAATGTTCATAAATTTCAAAAGAAATTAAATACATTTTTCTTAGCTATTCGGCATTATTCTGTCTTTTCATTCACTATTTTTTTCATATAATAAGGATTAAAACAAAATCACTCCTTCGTTGATGATCAGGTTAGCAAATGAACACCAAGAAAGAAATAAGAAAAGCACTTTGCAGTTTTATTTTCTTTATTTTTTTTTAATTTGGGAAGATTTTCTAAAAGTGAAAAATAAGTTTTCATAGCCTTCAGTGTAAATATAGGTCTTTTCACCGAATAAAATAAAAAAAATTGTTACGTACTTGTTATCTACTTAAAGTCGTAAAAGGAAATATTACTTCGTACGAAAAAATAAAATTTTCATTTGTAAATTATTACTATGTTTAATATTTATGAGTCAAGGTTTAATTGATTCATAAATATTAAGCGTAGTAATACGCGAGTTAAATTAACCAGATTTTAAAAGATGGAAAGCTTACACTTTCTCCACACGAGTTGAACTAAGAGTTTTCTCAACACTTTTCTCCTGTTATTCTTACTTGTTTCTAACGATAACCGAGTAATTAAGAAATAAACAGAAAACTGTCTTACCTGTCAATATTACTATCACAGTCATCACCAATGTTATCTTTGTCAGAATCAAGCTGTAAAATAAAAAAAACATAAAACTCTGAATAGTCAAAACATATTTTAAAATTTTCTTCTAAATTTACAATTACATCCGTCAATGAACTAAAATTTAAAATACATTTATTTTCGTAAGATATTTGAATTACAATAAAGAAATGACAGTAGAACCAGAAGAAGTAAACAATATCAATAACAATATAACTTTTGCGTGCAACGCAACAGCGTCCAGTTATTGCATTAACAATGTTGTCTATAACCAACTAATGAATTAAGATACAATCAAACAATAAAAATCATGTTTCAATAAAAATTATAGCACATTAAGAATAAACAAATAAAATGGAAAAAATGAAAGGGAACTCGAATTGGTACTTTGAAAAAGTTCGCCATTTGAGTTCCCTTTCATTTTTCCATTTTATCCACCATCTAAAAAGAATCTGCGATTGGTTTCAAATCTCAGATCGGCAATTGAACCAAAATTAGTTTTATCCTATTGAGCGAAAATCAAAGACAGTAACTGAATCTAGTTTCACCAATAAACTAATTTTTCCGTCGTAAAGGAAACTAGTTCAATTGTAATGAAATAATATTTCCCCAAGATAGTCATAGGAAAATTAAGAAGAAAAACTACGGCACTTTGATCTTAACCAAAAGGCCGAGAAACGGTAGTAGAGAAACTGCTGAAGAACAAGTCACATAGTTTTCATTCGACCTCAAAACCACAACACGCGATTCTTTTTTCAAACGTGAACTTTCTAGATCTATTTCTTTCTTAGAAAGTTCTAAAGTTTTTTTTACATAATTTTTTATGAGGTTTTCAGGCATTTATTTCGCTTGAAAAAAACATCCTTGAAATCCCAAAGATTTAAAAAATTATAATTTTGATAATATATGGATATGTATGATTAGAACTATTGCTCATTCAGTAAATGCCTTTTTCCGTTCAAATCCACCATCGCTTTACAGAATAGTCAACAACGGGAATCATATCTTTAACTGAAACAGATCAAACGAAATGTTTGAATAAAAAAAGCTGTATCACTTAGAGTTAAAAGAAATTTGGATGCTACCCAGAAATGTTAGACAACGATCTATCGAAAGAATCTATAAGTTGTCAGGTCGGCCTTCACAATAAAATGCAACTACATTTCACGTTTTGGTTATCGTTCTTGAGCATATTTCTAAAGCAGTTTTATTCCTTGTGCCATCATTTTGACAAGTGAAAAATGGGATACTCGTCCTTGAGATCTCGTGTAGTGTTCCTTTATATTGAAAAAAGCAAATAACGCATGAATTCTCCCTTTAGGGACATATCTGAGGGGAATTTTTCCTTGAGATATGTCCTCAAAAGATTGAAAACATGAGATAAGGTATAAAAGCACACTTACTTGTGTTGGATTAGCGACTGATGGGCAGTTGTCACAAGCATCCCCAACCCCATCGTCATCAGAATCCTGTTGATCTCCATTTGCTATATGTGGACAGTTGTCAACAGCAGTTGGAATACCTAAATGCAAGAACATTGATAATTAGGCGTGTTCGCCTTTTTATAGCGCTACAGCCATTTTCGCGCGTACAGCGACCCTCTCCAATTGCTTACTGTCAACATTGAGATTCCTCAAAATCTCTAGGTCCAATTGTTTGACAATCACAATTATTTATCTTTGTATATTTTTATATACGGGAATGTAAAGGTTGGAATTAAATAACAGATGATTTGTATTATTGCTCCTCTTTTTTTTCCAAAAAATATTCAAGTGAGTGAAAAAATGTATGAACTCAATAATTCTCAAATACCCGATCACCTTTTCCCCCATTCTCCTTTATTGTGATCATTGCGGAACAAAATCATAGTTTCCCGTTGAGGTAGATAGTCAAAAGCACCAGATATTCCAATAACTACATGAATTATTATTGTCTTTGCATCCAGCGGCGCCGTGAATTGCTGAGTCTTCCTTTGAGTATTAAAAACTCGCTTCTGTGATATTCCCTTATGATGAGCGATGAAAGACAGTTTCCAACAAAGAGGAAACGCGTAATACGAAAACAAGAATGCAGAAAATATGGATATGTAAACAAAATGAATACTCAAAATTGCATTCGTCTATCTTTTCGTTTCAGAATAGAAGAAAACTAATTTAGGTAACAATGGCGCATATTATATGGAAGTAGCTAAGTAAACGAAAATTGCTAGCTTTAAAAGAGATGTTCATTTTTAGGTCCCAACAGTCTCCACATTTTCCTCCCCATTCTCTCAGGAGTGAAGAGTTGAATATAACCTGGAGTGTTCTGAATTTTTTCTTGTTCTTTTTTAATCAAAAAGCGCGATAACACCTTCGGATTTGCATTCTATCTCTACTATAAATAAAGGCGAATGTACGTATGCGTCCCAACTGTATGTGTGCATGGTTGTCTGTTAGCGCTCTAAGGAGCAAATCTACATCTAAATTTAGCACAAATTATCTTTGGAGGGTAAAAATGTGCACATCGAAGCGACTTTTTTTTCGAAATTTTAATTAGAATTTTGATCAATAAAAATTAAGCAACCTTCTGGTGTTTTTAGCGATAACTTCCAAAAATATTATCGCACAAAAATGACTTCTAAACCATTTAAATTTTTAAAAATTACATTTTCATTTATATAAATTTAGTTCTAAAGCCATTTTTTTTTCTTTTCTTCAACACATTTTTAAATATGATTTGCAACAATTCTTTTCCTTGTTTTAATAAAAGTCAACCCGATTTCACCGTGTCATCAAATCTCTTGCTCGCATGTTTTTCCTCTGTTGAAATGTAAAAATTCTCCTCAGTCTTTACATATCATATTTATTCAGAAAATGTGAGCGGTTTTCAACTCACAACATTCAGAAATCGCCAGAATATTTTCTTCTGGCTGACGCTGTGAATCACCTGTGACTCAAATCTATTATCTAATTAGTCTATTATATTTAAGAGATAGCAGAGAAGGGGGTTATCTAATTAGAGAGAAGGTCCGAATCTGAGGCGTGAGACGTGGCAGCGAAAATGTTAATGCTCCTAAAATCTATTTATATAAAAGAGAAAGTGACTTATCACCGAATCTTCCAAACCACTGGGACTAGAAACTTGAAATTTGACAGGTGGTTGTTTCTTGGGTAGCGAGTGCTAATTAAGAAGGGAGTTTTCGAAATTTTAATTAGAATTTTAATTAATTGAATTACCTTAAATTTTAACGTTTTTCCGTAATAACTTCGAAGCATAATAATGCACAAAAATCGTTTTAACATCATCTTAAAATTCAAAAAATTAGCCTTTCAATTTTATTTCCATGCCATATTCGTTTTAATTTTAATTAATTCTTGAAAATTTTTTCAAACACAATTTCTAACGATGTTTTTATTGTAATCGTCAGCAACTTTTTTTGGATTATTCATATCTATATAAATAAAACTGAAAAGCAACAATGTTTAATTAAATTTCATGTCATTCTTTCAAAATTATTAGTAACTTAAGGAGAAAATTAAACATTATTTGGTTCACTTGATATTTTCATTTTAATTAAACATTTCAGATGTCCAAAGGATTTTTTTTATTAAACTTCATATAAAAGTAATTTTTACATTAAAACTATAAATATATGAAAATATTTTATCCCGAGCAACAAGGTATCAATAATGTGTTACTAGGTGGACGAAGTCGCGGGCGTCAGCTAGTTAATTATAAATGATTAGAATACTTGTTAAAAAAAGAAAAGCTATTACATTTTAAGAGTAAAATAAAATCTCCTTTTCCATTTTAATTAAAATTGGTTTTACTTTTTATATACCGTGTTTGAAATCCTGTTTATTGCTAACTCATATACAATAAAATAGACATTCCCTCTGAACTTGCCAGATGTTTTCTGGAATTTTGTGCAATAAAGACATATAGTGAATGTACTTTATTATGCTTAAAAGGTTTTCTAACATTTTTTGTTGAATTTAATTAATTTTATGAATTAAGTTGAATTTCTGAATGGTATCGTTTTCATTTTTTTAACAATTTTTTAGTTTACCTTATAGACGAAAATTTTTTGTTAAAGTTTAACTGTTAGCTGAGAAAATACCATTCGTGATGATAAAAAATAAAAAAAAAACACTCTTATTAGTGTAACTAAAAGGTAGAAATTGATTTTTTAATCAGAAATATGGAGGTCGAAACAAAATCGGACAAGCATGAGGAGCTGATAGAACTAATCTAAGTAAATTGGAATTTTAATGACACTTATATTTTTAAATTTTTAGTGAAGGTTAAATAATTTTTTTAAATGTTTATTGTGGTTTAATTTCCGAATGGTATTGTTTTCATGTTTTAACAATTTTATTTAGAATTCTACATTTTTGATAAAAAAATATTTTGTACTTATTAGTGCATAAATAAAAACGTGTCTTTAAATAAAGTTATACCTTCTCTATATTCTTTTTTAGTTTTTAATATATTTCATATCATTTAAATGTTATACAATTTTATAATGAATTGTTTCTTAAATTCACTACGAAATGGCATATCTTATATAGAATCAAAATTAATCGATTTGGTGATAATTAAATTCTTAATATATTACAATGTTGAACTATCATTACGAACAAAACAGTACAAGATTTTAGACCATTAATACATAAGTAAATGAGTGAAAAAATAGGTTACAAAAATTCCTTCCTTTCAAACACGAAAGTTAAAAATATCAAAAAAGCCAGTTTACATAACAGCTTGTAATAAATGAAATAATTTTTTATTCTAGCCAAGAGACAGCAAAGCATCCTCACCGTCATCGTCAGCATCATCGTCGCAGGCATCTCCCACCCCGTCCCCGTCCGAATCTAGCTGGTCCGAGTTCGGGATCGTCGGACAGTTGTCACACACATCCCCCAGCCTGTCAGGTCCATCGACGTCATTATCTTCCTGATTAGGATTTGGGACGAGAGGGCAGTTGTCCTGCAAGGGGAAAAGGAAATATGGTGATACTGCGAAAAGGACGACAGTCACTGATTTATGCATATTTCCTGCCAGCGGTGTTCTAAATCATAGGTTGATCATTTCGAAGAAAAATGGCACATCTGCTATGTTTTTATCAGATTTAACCCCTTGGCATACGGTTTTATTTAACCTCCTAATAAGATGCCATCACCCATTTGGGATATTTATTATTTCAATCTATTTAAGATGGTAAGGGGATTCTAGAGACATTTAAGCGTGTCCATGTGATTTTTGTATTTAAAATTAATTGTTACTTTGATTATTACCAATTTAAATATCAAAAATTCTGTAATTCGATGCGCGTGTCAGACTCGTCATTGTAAGCGAAGGGGTTAATATTTAAAGGTTTGGTTAGCTATGACGCGGTCATTATTTTTGCTCATTCTTAATGGCTATTCATTTCGATCTCTTCTCGATAATTTGATAAATTCGAAGTATTTTTTTTTATGAAATTTATTTTAAGGATTAAGGCATTAGGGGAAAGTAGCCTTATTTGGACCATCGTAACATTTTTCACTGTACTGTAATGGAGAAATAATTTTAACCCCTTGACCTCCATGACTTATGTTGCGTATGTCATGATGTTATCGTATATGACTACCTGAGTCATATTTGTTTCTGAGCTGTTTTATTTAATTGTTGTGGTTTCTCCCTTCATCGAAGAAGTGTATATAATAAAATACAAATAAATATAAGAATAGTGTAAATAAAAATAATAAAATACAAATAAATAAAAAAAATAGTGTAAATAAAAATAATAAAATACAAATAAATATAAAAATAGTGTAAATAAAAAGAATAAAATACAAATAAATATAAAAATAGTGTAAATGAAAATAATAAATATAAAAATAGTGTGAATGAAAATAATAAAATACAAATAAATATAAAAATAGTGTAAATGAAAATAATAAAATAAAATTAATATAAAAATAGTGTAAATAAAAATAATAAAATACAAATAGATATAAATTTAGTGTTAGTATATTTCCACTAAAAGCTGGTATATACTAGTATATACATACGTATAGGAATATAACTGTCTGGAGGTCAAGAGGTTAATAATAAAAGTAGTATAATTTTTTTTGCAGTTTATGTATCTTTAAAAAATGCAATTAACTTAAGAAAAAAAAAATAGCATATTAAAATTGTGCCGTCAGTGCAATTAAAGAAACTGGTTTTCTAACTTCTGTAAGCACAATTAAAGCAAAAGTATGTTTTAATTCTCAAATTCAGACGAGCGCCCTGTGTATGAATTCAAGAAAGACATTTATGTACTGTATCATTTCATTTTTTATTTCCTTCTTCTCTGAGTATTAATCCCAAAACAAGGGAAACTAGGGCTTTCTAAACCATTCAGTAAATCCATTCTTTACATAAGAAAAGTTTCGTTTACTTTTCAAAATGTTATCTAGAAGATAATTGTCCCTTTGATCGAACCAGTTCAATTTAGGCGTCTGTCTGTGGTTCAATCTAATCAACTTTCAGAAATAAGTTTAAAAATAAACCGAGTCTTATTTTTAAACGTAAAATGAAAATTGTCTAAGATGTGAATATTCATTATTTAAATCAAATGTATGTTATATTTTTTGAAAATTTATTAATTCAACTATAGCGGTTCTTCTATAATATTAAAAAATTCCTGCTAAGTCAAGATAATTAAATAATAATTTAGTATAGTGCTGAAAAAGTCTAGTTTTCCAGAATATTTACTTTACATTAATATTGATGCAAGGATAAATCAGAAAGATAATCTGATTTAATCAAATGAACTCCTATAAAAATATGTGATCATTATCTAGGTCTTAAGATGCAGCAAAATGCACCAACAATTGTTAGTAAATATTCTTGCAACAGATATTTTCCAATTCAGTTTAAATTAACTTTTGATGTGGGCGTGCCTTTAAAAAGACTTCATAAAAGAAAGTGATTATCGAAATTCTAACTTTTGAAATTTTCTGTTGCGGTTTTTTATACTTTTAAAATATTAATTTAGTATTTATTACTTTGATTATATTTTTTCGAAAAACATTATATACCATGCCACATTTCAACAAATATCTCTTATAAGAATCTTTGTATCAAACGAAAAGCAAATGAAGATCCTTCCAATATTCTGACAATGTTTATCAACTATACAAAGAAGACACAGTCCAGCTGAACTGTTACTCACGGATGGCTTCAGCAGACTAAACGAAACAGTGCTCAATCAGGCTATCAGAAAAAAAACCGCTCTAACCGCTGTAGTAATAAAAACACCTAAAGGACCGAACGACTTATCAAAACTTGTTCTGATCGATGGATCCTCCGTTTGTGCAATCATCTTAATTCGGGGAAGGATTCCTTCCTTATGGGAAAGTATGGGCCGAAAGTAAATTTACTCTACCGGATTGTTGATGATCCCGTCGTTATCCGCATCCTCATCGCAAGCATCGCCGATCCCATCTCGATCCGCATCTTCTTGACCGCTGTTCGGGATGTTCGGGCAGTTATCCTGCAAGAGAAATGGAATTGGTCAGGACAGCGGAGCAGTTATCTGGATCAAAATCACTGTTCCACTCAAGGGATGGGCGATTCCAGTGAAGAGAGATATTCTGAAATGTCGAGGGAAACAATGATAATGCTGGACGACAGAATATGGACTGCATGAGATGGTAAGTAGGATCAAATACATTTTACTGATATTTTTTAAATAAAGGATGTATAATAATGTCTTTTAAGGGCATTGTTTGCTTTATAAAAATACAGTAAGACTCCGGTTAACCAAACTCGGGTTAATCGAAATGCATCTGAAATCGCAAATCTAAAAAACACGTACTGTACTGAACAGGAATAACAGTGAAGGCGAGACTTTTTTTAAATAAAAAATACAGTAAAACCCGGTTAACCAAACTCGGGTTATTTGAAATGCATCTGAAATCACAAATCTAAAAAACACGTGCTGTACTACTGAACAGGAATAATAGTGAAGGCGAGACTTTTTTTTTTTATAAAAATACAGTAAAACCCCGGTTAATCAAACTCGGGTTATTCGAAATGCATCTGAAATCGCAAATCTAAAAAACACGTACTGTACTGAACAGGAATAATAGTGAAGGCGAGACTTTTTTACAACGATATCCCCCTTTTTTCTTGTAAGACTCTCCAAGAAGGTCAATGATTAATTTTAGAATGCTAAAATTAAAATTAATGGGTATTGACAATATTAATTACGATGTTGTTTATGATGTTACTTGTCCGATGTCCGACGCATTTCGCCAGACGGAGGTTTTAATTTTAATAAAGAACACAAGTGTATCCTACAAAGAGAGTTCTTCATTCGTTTTACACTCAAAACATTTCAGAATTACAAATTGTAGTTAGATATAAAATAGTAATAGATGTTCATGGCTTAACCGAAAATATCGTTATCCGAAACGGCTTTCTCCTTTATAATTCAGTTAACCGGGGTTGTACTGAACTTGTATTAAGTGGCAATAGTTATAATACCTTAGATTGTAAGGATTGACAACAGTAGTTATAGAGAACTTTGGAAGAGCTGATAATAAATGTTTCGGTTAAAATGTTTTACATTTATTTTCTATAATTAAACATCTCACAAATCAATGACAAGTATATTAAACAGGGATGGAGGACTTTAAAACTAGAAAAAGTAAAAAAAAAAAAAAAAAGATTTCTCCGTTTGAACATTTTATCTCCAAAATATTTGCTTACATGGGAATAAAGCACTATTAAAATATATATTGCCTTAAGTTTTGAAAAAATAGTATAGAATTTATAATTAGTATTCCTGTTGTACACAGAAGTAATTCTGAACATCCATTTTAGGCTTTCACTTCATTCGAGTAGCTAAAAATCAGTTTTTATTGTACAAAAACACAAAATTTTAATGATAATTCAATGCGCATTCATATGAAAAATTAAAAATTGTAACATACGAAACAATTTTTTAAAATTAGATTTCAAATTTTTCAAGTTTATTTACTTTAAAAGATTTTTTTCAAAGAAATATAATCATATTCTAATGCATATGTATACAGCTGTCATGATTCTAGGCCAATAATTATGAAACAAAGTCTACCATCACGTGTATAGTGCTGTGATAAATTAACGATCAATCCTTATTTCAAATCTTTGGATCAATTTAAAAAAAAAAGAGTGGAAAATTTCGTTAAAAATAATGCAATGTTATTTTACAGCAACCTGTGTAAATTTTATAATCAGACAACACCTGTGAAGCAGTCACGTGTTGAAGCATAAGAGATTTGGACTGGTTCAAAGGTTTTATTTTGAATACGGAATATTAGAACTTGTGGTCCTTCTTCGCAGGACTTCAAAATAGGAATGATTTTCTCTTTTTCCACTTTAGAATAGAAAGCTGTACTATGTAATCACAAGGTCCTGTTCTGTTAGACTCATAGTGAATCTGAATAACTGGACTGCCGCATGTAATAATACTGGCGCTGAGAATCATGCAAAATAGACTCTAGTACGAGCGCCTCATGCATTGAGTTCTCACACAGTGATGGGACCAGTCACACCATCATTTATGTGATCCCAAAGGCAGCTGAAAACCTTCTTACTTACACGGCAGCTTCTCATCCTCATACTCGAGGTGGCCCGGGAGAGATGTTGTATAACTGGAGACAGAAGAAAGTAAATTGTTGCCGATACCTTTTTGATCTGTTTTACCTTCTATTAGTGGGAAACTTGAATTACTGGCTTGCTAATAATTACTTCATTCGTGATTATGAAATATCTATATCACTCCACTGTAGAATTCAGTAAAATACAAATGCATTAGTCATTTTACTTTTTACTGTCTGATTTTGTGGGAAAACATTTTGAAGGAACTCAAAAGTATAACCATTGACTTATATAAATATTACATAGAATCTAAGAAAACTTCTGTTCCGGAGAAATTTATTGACATACACCACTAGAACTAAACTATACGAAACTGATGTATTACACTGGATTTTCTCAACTTAAGACAGAGTTTTCGTTCCGACTGACAGGGCAAGAGTCGTGTTTATGTTTCCAACAATATTTTCATTCAAACAAGTTATAAATTGAGCATAATTGTACAAAAAGAATTGTATATAATTGTACAAAAAATTGTTCATAAAATACATTTTATCTATGTACGTATCATTTTTTACATGATGTGAAACATAAATGATATGCGCTCTACTGTACGTAACTCAGACAAAAATACAACTTGAAATTGCGTTTTATTTCGAAATTTATTTTTTTATGATTGCAAGACTGGATGATCGTAAGTGGACGAAAGGGCGTATTATCATTTAGGAAAATCTATTAATAAAAATAGAACAACCTTTTAGTAAAATATTTGTTACTTACTTGAATTTTACTTTACTATGGCATTTCGCTTTAAAAAATAATGCCCTTAGCATACAAAATAGTAAAATAATTAAAATTTATCATTGAAGTAAAAGAACTACAACAAAATAAAGTTTTTTCTGGCCATTATTGTTTAATAGGATCGCGGTTTAAAATTTCTGAATGCGTACAGTTTTAAGCATTTAATGATGTTTACGATATTTATCAAATGCTATGCCATTAAATTTGTATGAGTTTATTTTCTGGGAATTCAAGGCGTAATTATATATTGAACAATTTTTGATCGAAAATAATGGTTTATTTCCAAATAAGGAAAAGTGAATCTGAAGCATTTGTTTCGAAAGAAATTGATTCATTCGATTTTGAAACTTTTAACATATTATGTTTAATGAGGAAATGCCTATATTCATTGATTGCAACTCTGGTAGTCAGAACGCATGATTATAAACTTACTAAGACAGAAAACTGGATTTTTAAGAGAATTTTCATGCTGTTTGAACTTTTCAGTCTATCAATAACTGTATAGTAATTACTTACAACGGATTGCATCAATTCATCAGTTACAAAGCAGAACATTCTAAAAGAAAGCGAAAACTGTTTTTAAAACATTTCACACACGACGTTTGCATTTTCTGAAGTGTTTTATAATAAATATAACTACATGGATAATATAGAAACTGATAATAAAGAATGCCTACTTATTTTTTTATTTGAAACCGTAGTAAATCGAATTTCTATTGAAAGAATGTTTTCTGGCTTCTTATCTTCATTATACATTTAAAACTGCTTAAGAAATTCTTTTGGAATCCATCTAAAACGGTGATAATTGTGTTCGTATTGCAAAGTACCGTATCCAGATTCTGCAAGAGTTAAAGTACATTCAAACGTCTGTAACTCAGTTTTGTAATGTAAAGAAAACACGCGAAGTGGAACTAATACAGAACAATCTACACAGTGAGGCAGAACAATTTATGTTATGAAAAGATTATTTAAGTTGTAAAGTTGTGATAAGAATATTTTTTGGAAGAATATCATAAATTTTTTAACGTGCTGTATGAAAACCTAACTTACGTGTTATTAGAATATTATGTTATAGAAAGATTGGCAGTAAATTATAGCAATGAGGACATTAAGTTGCCTTCTAAATTAACATATTTTGTGCCGATTATGAAAAAGTACGTCTTTTCCATGTCGTAATTTAGCCGACAGTGACGTAAAAATACATATTTTTCATGTTGTCATTTAATTCCCCTTCACATAAAAGAATGTCTTTTCCTTTTGTCAGTTAACCGCTGTCACGTAAAAATACGTCTGAAGTGCGATCAATCATAAATCACTGTATAATCGCCGGTGGTTAAGCAAGTCCCATAAATGACGCAAAATGAGTGAATAAAAAATTAAAATTCTCAATAAAATGTTAATAAAAATTCTATTTTATTTAAATATTCTCAACAAAATGTTAAATTTAAATGTTCTTTGTATGACCTATGGTGTGTTGCATGTTTAGTATGATACCAGGTAGTATTTACCAGGTTTAATTACATGCGTATTTTTCTATTTATAAATTTTACAAGATTTTTAATAGGTACTCTGATGATCTTGATGCATTTAATATGTCTTATGGTGTTTTTAAGACTGAATGTTTGCGGCTTTTGTGTTCTTGAAGTGTTTTTATTTTGTGTACTTTTTAAAATCGTGTTGTGTTTCTAGTGATTTCTGTGTCTATCTGATGTTTTTATAAATCTGTATTTTACAGCTATTTTAGTGTTTCTGTATCATGCACTCTGTAATTGGAGTTTATTCTTTAGTGTGCATTTTCTAAATAAATAAAATAGAAATAAATAATGATTGATGCGATGCACGATTGGTATCAAACGTTTTTTGTATGATTAAGTGAAAGTAAAGTATAGGTTTTCTGAAATAATTATCACTGCTTGCTTATTTTTAAGATGCATTTTTATTTAAATACTTAATCTTAATGAATCGATATAGATTTTATGAATGTACACCAAATTTACGATAGCTCTTTTTGTTATATTTTTTTCTTTTCCTAAAACTGATATTGCTATAATATTATACGAATCACACTAAATGTCAGTTAGCGATTAAAAATTTACCTGCAATGTTACACTTGCCTACGAAATGAAAATCTCGAAAACACCTGATACAGCAAAGTCAGTTCACTTGAGCCAGTTCCTTCTCTTTCTGAGACACCTCAATGAACCCAATATCGAAAGAAAAGAACTACCGGATATTAGAAAAAGTACAAAAAAAGAAGGACGAAGGAATTCTCTCTCCACATCCAGTCCTTTTCAAATGCCTTCTTGAGATAGAGAAAAAAGCTTAACGGAAAGGCAGTGAAGGAGGCAGAAAATATCTGAATAAAACAAATGTCTAGAAAGATAGAGTAGAAACAAAAATGCCGACATGAAAAATTTCGGAATTGGAATAAAGAATTAATCTTTAAGTACCGTAAATTAAAGCTCTTTAATAAAAAATAGATATATCTTTCTTTTGTTTTCTCCGTCGCTAAGATTTTAAGGATACGTTTTTGTATTAAAATAGATTACGACTTTTTGTTTCTGTCGAAAAAAGAAAACATTTGTTTTCCTCATTTTGATATTTTTTAGCCTAAAGCGACTTGAGGTTGGAAATTCCTTTGAAAGTAAATTGGCTACCAGGAGTGTTACAAGGAAGAGGTTTCTAACATAAAAAGAGAGAGTGAATCTTCTTGTATTTTATATTGAAAATAAAAAAAGCACATCTTAGGATCACGCATACAAATGAAAGCATTCAAACCTGATATAATATTGGAGAAATTTTGCTGAAATAAACAGCAAAGGAGTTATTGAATATCATCATGATTACGACTTAAAAACATTACTTCAACAGTGATTTAAAGCAATATCAAAGAAAGAGATGTTAATATGTTAAGTACAGTATTTTCATGGGCAGCTTCAGCCTAACAACCCGTTTAAAAAGTAGCTCATTTTAACTCATTAAGAGCCATTTGTATCCAAATGAATAAATCCAACTTATGCTGTTCTAATAGGCAACTTGTATTATAGATATTGTGGATACTGTGTAAGCAAACAATACCAACCCAAAAAGACGCATTTTTTATATGGTGGAGATCAATGTGTTAAAAATATTTTGAATTATTTTTCTAGAAACTTCATTGAAATTTGGAGAATATTTACTATGCAGATTTACGGCATAGGAAATCAGGAATGCAAAAATCTTTAGCTTAAAGAAACAGACTAGTATAATAAGAATTATAGAGGCTATTCACCAAACAACTATCCAAAGGTTTCCAAGACACGTCGACTTGCGGGATAATGCTAGCGAAGCGTTAGATGTTTGTTGAGGGACTCAGGATAAAACTCAGACAAAAATAGGACATTAGATGTTCCGCTTAGTCGATTGTCGTAGGCAAGAGAACAGTCATTACGCTTTCGCCGAGTTTGGAACATGGAGCAGCAGCATTTGCTCACTGTAGAAGCACGGAAGAAAGGAGCGCAATAGGAACATTTTCACTATACTACGATGGATTATGAAGAAGAAACAACCTGAAAATATTTAAACCAGTACTGTTTTCTTAAATGACAACGATTGCCCAACATGACCAATTCCAGAGGGTTGTCCAAAGTAACCCCTTCAGTCCAGACCTGTCGCCTCGTGATTTCGCACTGTTTGGTGAAAGGAAGAACACCTTGAACGACAACAGTCGAATCTTGACGTGAAAGAAGTTACTTAGAAATGGTTATCAGAACTATCCGAAGAGTTTTATGAGAACGCTCGTACTAGCTTAGTATCCTGCTGGAATAAATGTATCAAAATCAAGTAAAAATTTTCCAACGCAGCAAATTGGTTAGTACTAAATTAGCAGTTATTTTCAAACAATAAATATTAACACTTTTAATATTGAGTAATATAATCATGACTAATCTGCGATTTTGCAATTGGATATTAAATACAATATTTTTTTTAAAAAAAGAGAAAGGATTCATGAACTTACAGCTTTACATCTGTCTCCTGAACAAGCTAGTTCTACATCAGGCCAACCATCCAGATCTCGATCTGGACCACAGGTTTTGCCATCTCCAGCCCAGCCAACACGGCACTGAAAAATAAAACATGTTGTAATACACAATTTTAACAATAGACAAAGTGTTCTGACAATTCAAAAAATATTATTTATTGCGATAAAATACATCATCAATAAGTAAAGTTTTATTATAGTAAAATTCGCCCACTTTTAATGGACAAAAATCTGTATAAATATTTCTCTCGTGCGGCTCCCAAAAAACTCGTAATTTAGCTATAGGATTTGGCAGCATCAATAGCAATTCATAGATCACGTGATTTCTCTTTCGAAATGTAAACAAACGACAACCATTAGGTTTGAACCTTCTTTTCAGTGAGTTACGAATGAATTTCAACTGTGCTGTTAAATATCATCGCAACAATTAAAGAAGACGAATTCAATGTGCAAATGAACCGATCGAAGAAAGTTTGATTTTAATTTGTTTCAACATTCTCAGCGTGCTGGTTAGACTTCAAAATACGGTTTCGCAACGAAACGAAACCGCCGGCACTTACCGATTTGCTTTTAGGATTTTCTTTATATATCTTGAAACTTCTGTCTCCCATTTTGTTTGCACTTTCTTAATTTTCTTCGTTAGTTTAATTTGATTTTTCAATTTGTCTTCTAAATGCTTACTTACAAAATGAAAAAAGAATCTTCTTCAAGGTCAACAGATTTATTCTGTGTTGATTTAAGTTAAAGTATCAGAAGCAAATCTATTGAACTCAACCTAAAATGTTTTTTGGCAGGATACATAGTGTCCTCATTGCAGCTAGGGAAGCAAGCAGGGTTTGCGTAGCAAACCTGGGAGGATTGCTTCACAATTGTACTGGTGGTTGGTGAGAGTTAGAGAGCAGGGGACCGAGTCCTGGTCAAACAAAGAAAGAGCACGAGTTCGATTAACATTCTCTTACAGAAAAAAAATACAAATCAGCGCTGAGGCTTTCTGTGTTTAGGAGGTGTTGTTAGGAGGTTTCAAAATGCCAAGACTAGCACTTTTTGACGATTTTACTCCGGAAAGGGGTGAAAGGCAATCAGTGAGTGTTATGAGCAAATTTCTGGAGTTCTTTTTTAGATCACTCTAAGTAAAATGTAAACATCTCTCCCTCCATTTTTCACTTCACCCCTAGTTCGGTGAAATCAACTCCACCTAGCGCATGCGTAAAAGCGCGGAGGGTTTTGGAATCCAAGAATCATCTATAATAAAGGTTAATTTTTATTTTTTAAAATAAGGACTCATATTTCATGTTTATTTAAAAAACACGAAATATGAGTCACAATTTTCGCAAATCTTACTGTGTCTTAAAAAATGTTCATGCGCTTGTTTATATTTTCGATGCTATAAACGCATAAAACATTAAAGCATTTAAAATATATTGCTTTTTAAAACCTACGAAAACCTAAATAAATCCATATCTCATTTAAATGTCTCTGTCTAGTGAGGTTGAATGCATTAGTGAAATTATGAAAATGGAAATATTCAGAATACGTCAAATGAATAATTAATGTCTTTCTAGAAAGTGAAAAATCGATGAATGAGATGAGTTTCCATTTCTTAATTAAAATAAATTATTTCATTGTCGCAGCTGTTCCACAGGCTGCATTTCTCTATTTTGAAGCCAAACAGTTTCATTAGAACCTTTGAACTTCTGAAAAATTTGTTACGATATCATAAGGATTTAAAATCAAACTTTTTTGGTATTTATTTTAGCGGGGATATCCATTTTTTATTGGGAATAAATTTTCTTATTAAACAAAAACCAGAATTAAATAATAGAAATACTCAAAGTTAATTAGAATTTTAATCGCATTTATAATATATTTTTAGTTTTTGATGCATGTTTAGAAATTTTGTATGATATTTGTGGTGACTTAATTTCCTTATGGAATTGTTTTCAACGCCTCAAATTTTTACAATTGGGTTTTGACCTTTGTTATTTATATAAAATGGAGAATTTATTATTTTCTAATACTTTTATTTTTATTATTTTCTTACTTTTTAATATATGTTTATTATTTATTTCATTATTTATTTTTATAACTTTTTCATTATTGTCTACTTTTTAGTCTTTAATATATTTCATTAATATAATGGAATTTTGGAATTATGGTCTTCTAATAAATTTTTCTCATATTCACTACAAGGTAGAGTTACACGTATGGAATAAATATTTAATTAAAATTAATCTATTAACTATTAATTTAGTTCTGAAAGTATTAAATTATTGTATTTTCAATAGGAGTAAACAAATGTACAGAATTTCAGTTCTAGAACATCAAGTAGCGAGTGGAAACTTTATTACAAAATTCTTTTTTACAAACATGAAATAAATAAACTAAAATAAAAGCGTGTAAAAAGTGTAAATGACTGAGGGAAATTTGATATTTATTCGAAATCTTGGTTTTCTTAGTTAGAAGTCATGTTTATTGAAATTATTGGCAAAGCAGTTTAAATTTTTTGCTAATTAAATGTAAATTTAAGATACTCAATAAATTAACTTTCAATCAGTGATGCATTACCAAATTGTCTTCATTAAATTTTTCCGAAAGGTGCAAATAAGCCATGAAATTATGTAGGCTTCCTGTGAACGTTTAATTAAAAAAAACACACACACGATGAATGTTTCGCTCAAAAAAGATTTACTTATCTTGACTCAATCTTGACTTGATTCTTGACAAAAACCGATGTCAAATTAAGGGCGATACAAGGAAAAATCATGGAATATTTATATTTTTAATAATCAATTTGTTATGAACAGCGAGCAAACGAAGTACAAAAATTCAATACTAAAAATATTTATTACATTATTTGTAAAAATAAATTTTGAATTTCAATAGTATTATTTTGATTGGTACTATGTCAAGTCGGTGTGCTTGACAGCAATACAGGAAAAGAATAAACACATTAGTTAAACCAATATGATGGGTAAAACGTAGTTTATTCACTCTTTGTGCGATTTATTCCATGTCTTTCCAATTTTAATCAATTTGACTTATTTTTTACATGAAGAATAATGGACAAATAAATTTATGAGGAAAAACTGCCTTTTAACATTTACTAAGGTAAATAAATGTACATTTTTTTCAAAAGCACTAAAGTAATTGTTAGAAAAATAGTTCTTATTATCATCTTACAGATCGAGCAAACAGTCTGAATTTGCTTAGAGTAACTACTTTTATTACACGTCGAAGTCACTGACAATTTCTGTGCGTTCCTCAGACTCTAGTTAAGGCTCATCGCTTCACTTCTTGCCTTGCAATGGCAGCAATTACACCAATTTCAACGTCGCAGGACTCGGTGATGTAGCTTAAGTGTCTATTAGACGTTGTCTGGTCTCAGTTGGCTTTCAGTTCAAAAGTTCTTTCTAAGAATATTGAGAAGTTTATCTCAGAGTCAGTCTTAAAATGTTTCCTAAGGTTTGAGATGTACACTGAAATTGTCTTATTATAAAGGTTTTCAGTAATTGGTTGAATTAAAACTGCAAGGCAAGATATGAGTTTTTAAAACAAGAATATATCTAGATTTTGAATTAAATACTTTAGAGATTTATTTCAGTCATATTACAGAAGCAGAAAAAATATTATTATACTTTAAAATGTGAACTAGGCATTGCATTATGTAAAACCCCCTGTTATTTTGCTGAACCACGATAATATTACGTACATTTCAGGTTTAAAATTAAGGACTAACAAGAATATCTAACCGACAAGAATGGGATAGTTAACACAATAATTGAAAATGCATGCTTTGGAAAACTAGCCCAAAACTGTAATTTCTAAGAGGAATTTCAAAAATGACAATTCAATTATTCAACAGCACTGTAAGAAGACAGTACAGAGAACCCTTTAAGGAAATAATTAGAAATACAGTAAGACCTCGTTTAACCGAAATCCGGCTTATCCGAAATGTCCCCGAAATCGCAAATCCCTGCACGGAAATAATCGCGAAGGTGAGATTTTTTACAACGATATCCCCACTATTTTCTTTTAAGCCTCTCTAAGACGGCCAGTGATTAATTTTAGAATGGTTAAGTTAAAATTAATGGGTATTAATGTTAATTATAATATTTACCTGTGCCCGTGACGCGCACTGCGCCCGAGCTCGCCGGTTCGAATATTGCGCCCAACGGAGGATTAACTTTAATAAATAGCATGAGAGTTGCCTACAAAGAGATTTTTGAATTCGCTTTGCACTCAAAACATTTCAGAATTGCATTTACTGTAATTATATAGAAAATAACAATAGATGTTCATGGCTTAACCGAAAAAAATCTTCATCAGAAACGGCTCCCTCCTTTAGTTCGTTTAACCTGGGTTGTACTATAATTGAAAAATGTTATATTTTTCCATGAAACGGTGCGATTCTAATATCACTTGGTCTAACATATGCAGCCAAGAGTGTGAGTCAAGTACTCATGATAAAGGAGAGCCAACCCAGAGCACCTAGGTAGCGCACGAGGCAGAAGTCTGAAAAAGCTCCAATATACGGGAATAGGGAATCCTCCTGTAGGACATTCAGAAGAAACTGGCAACCATTTTTATTTAGCCAGCATCCCGCTTGCCCGAAACAAACAATTCCTCGTTAAGGCGCACATAAGCGCACCACTTTTTTGAATAATGCTGGCTAATACATTGCTAGAGGATATAACCTGTAACCTTATTCCTCCGATTCTGCATGTATTAAACCACTCAACCATGCATGTATTAAACCAGTAGGTCACTGGTAGACATTTTCAAGAAAACCAAAGGAAAATGTTTTAGAACCATGAAATTCGACACTTTAATACTGCGTTGTAAACTTTTCTAATAAAATGTTGAAGCGTTGTTACATTTTCTTATATATTAAAAAATTAACCAGGAATGAACAGCGTTAAATCTTTAAAATGCTATTTTTAAAGAAGTTATCCTTAAGATTATTTCCTGCGCATCATTTTATTAATAAATGTATTAATTCCTTTTCTTTGTCAAAATCTGCAATATTTGATTAAATGTTTCATTTAAATTAAATACAACTTTGTTTCTAGCAAAGCAAAAGTCAAATAATTAATTCAAAGTAAATTCCTGCATTTCTGCGGCGGTGTTTGTTTAAACAAGAGTGTTGCACTTTTGACGACTAGAATTTCAAAATTAAGAAAAAGACAACGCCTCTAATGTCACAAAGCAAATTAAATATTAAAAGGCGAAAACTTGTGAATCGCAATTTTCTTAATTTAGAGTTTACGCAAGAAAAGAAATAAGACTGAATACATTAGGGATTAAAAAAACACGTGAAATGAATTCCAGGTGAAATAAAGGAAGCATATTGTTGTCATATGTCAAGAAATTTAACAAATATGATAATTTCTGTTATGAAGTGGCTGTTTTGTTCACAATGCCAATCCAAAGGATTAATTTTCTCTTATACTGGTTTCTTATTTCCTGACAGCAATGAATGTTAGTTGCTTGATATTAAATTTCTGCTTTTCGTAGACTTTGTGCTTAAATGTTAACAGTGTTGAACTTGTTAGAAAAGTGGTTGAATGAAAGCCAGTAAATAAACATAATATTTTCAAAAGACGATATTAGTTGCCCAAATATTAAATTAACCAAATTAGGAAAGAGATTTATGGGAATTTGATCAATATTTTCTAAAACCCACAAAATAAATTTAAAACTATATAACTTCTTACTTCATTTATTGATATGCAATATATATATGAAATGTACTTGTAATTGTAGTCGTTGAAAATAAACATAGGCCGGGTAATTAACTAATTTCTTTTTATTATCGATAGGAGAGTGGTGGACACGTGCATCTCCGTTTAGGTTAAAAGCGAGAGTGCACAGAAAAATCCCTGTATTCTCTTGGATAAGGGAATAACATATGGACACGTGATCAAAGTGAAGGGAATATTGGGTATTTTTAATAAGTTACGTAGGTGTTTCAGGGAAAAAAGTTTGATGCCAAAGAGGCGCCGTCATGATTTTCTGTCGGCACGTGAAAGCAATTAAGTATTCTTTTAGTAATAAATATGCCAAAATGAGAGATTTAATATACCTCCAGCGCCGGAAAAGAACGAAAAAGGAGTTTTAGAAAAGTGATTTTGGAATACATTAAGATTTTAAAAATATAATATTAGAATTTGGAATAAAACTAAGCGAGATTATTACATATATATATATATAATTTAACACTTTCCTAATTTTAAAAATGGCTACTCAAAATTTAATTCGTAAAATTATTTCTACTTAAGCTCTAACACACAATTAAGTGTCACTTTAACTGGCTGAAATCCAGTTTCAACCGCTCTAACGATTGGGAATTCCCCTCTTTTACAATACTACTTAATCTAGCTGCGATGGTGCAACTTCCTCTTTTCAAAATCATGTAACCTTCCTACCAGACGCCCGTTTCGGCGTGGCTTGTTTCTTTGTCACCGGTGAATGCGCTTTGCGTCTATATTTTAAATCATGGCTTGATATTATTCTAAATTCTACCCTAATCAGCTGAAACTTACGAATCAAATAAAGAAATTGTTCATCTTTAGTCAACGACTGCTGTCTGTTTTGGAATCACACTTTTATACCTCACAGAAACCATGATGCTATATATATATATACATACAGGATTATTCTACGGTCCTGGGACAAACTTTGAGGGGTGGTACTGTTTACCAAAACATACATATTTTGTATAGGAATGTATGGTCGGAAGTGATGCGTTGAGGCCCGAACACACACAAAAAAATGAGACATGAAGAGAAATCATTGTTTATTTACAACATGATCGCAAAGTGCTTCTTTGCAACAATGCTTACAATTAATGTTCAAAATTGCGACCACCAACAGTAATATATGCTTGATAGTATCGAAGGAGTGATTGGGGAACAGTTCCAAAGATACCAGGCATTTCGCGCACGCTTTAAGCCGCAATGAATAGTCGAACAACGACGTCCTCAAGTGAATCAACTGGAGTTTCGTAAATGATGGCCTCAGATGCCCCGATAAGAAGCAATCGATGCTCGATAAATCTGGCGATAGGAAGTGACTATCGGACTGGTCCACCACGCTCAATCCATCGCCCGCAAAACTGGCTTTCAGGTAATTGCGAACAACCACTTTGAAATGGTCTGGCATCTTTGGAACTTGTAGTGTCACACTTTCAAGTTTTATTTAAAATTAATTTATTTACTTAAAATAATAATAATAATTCCTTTCATTCTCATATTTATTTAATTTACATGATGTTTAAGTTAATTTAACGCAACTCTGCACTGCAGAATTTTATTATTAAAAAGCCGTGTGCTTACTACTTCTTGGTTCGAATCCTGGTTTTAAGAAACAGCACTTTAGTAACCGTCCCTTCTGATTTGTAAACTTGTTCCCAGTCCCTCTTCTTTGTGTGAAATTTTGTAAGATGGGCAGTGCACATTTTTAGAAAACACCTGGGGTTTAAAAACAAAATTCCTTTACCACGGGTGGTTATTACCTTGTTTATCTGAGAGAAATTCTCAGCTGCAAAAATGTCCAGCAGATGTCCAGATGTGTCCAGTTTTGACCGATTTAAAGGCTCCACTAATTGGCAATTCGAGCCAAAAATCCATGAGAAAATTGTCGTTTGCTGGGGTTTGATTTTCCTAGAAAGCATTAAGCGCTGGGAGTGGGCGACCCCCTAGAGCGAGCTTCCTGCAGATGTGTTGAGAGGGAAAGTATTCTATTTTAATGAGTTGGGGTCAGGAGTCGAAGCCAGATTGGTGGCTCTTCTCGTTCAAAGGGGGAGCCTTGACCAATAGGGGATCTCGAAGGAGTAGCTTGTCTCTAAATAAGTTTTTTTTTGTTTGGCGACAAAAAGTATCTATAGTTTAGGGTAAGATTGGCGAAAATTTAAAAAAAGGGTTATTGTAGAAAGTAAAATTGTAGTGTAAGTAAGAGGGCTCGGAGTATAGTTTTCTTTGGCGATCTCGAATCGCCAAGCTTTTGTTATAAGAAGATTTTTTTTGGGGATTTTAAAATTATTAGAGAATTTTGGAAGGAAAGAGAAAAGGTAGCGAGAGATGGATTGATCAGAGACAGGAAGAAGCGGCAAAATTATGCAAAAAGGGTTTTTCTGCGAGTTACTGAATGGCAACCAGTTAAGGGGTGTGCGCGCTGAATTTTTGAGAAGCCAGAAGTTTTGCAAAATGGAACGTCATTTTTCGACGATCTGATAAAGCCCTTTATTTTATGGCCGGACTGGCTTTGGACCATTTTGACAGCAGTTTTGATCTATGTGCTAAATGCAGAGATGGAGTGTTATTCGACGTTATAAAAAGTCCTTTGTCTTGACATTCGGGCCAAGTAACTTCGCTCCCAATCACCGTTTCAGGTGATAGCTGTTGACTACGAAAAGAATGTCGGCAAAAACTTGTGGATGTGATGTCCTGCTTGCTTGGCAGTTTTTTCTTGGCGCTGTAAATGCACATTAATAATAAATCACGTATATGTGGACGTTAAGTGCCTCAACATGGGTTTAGCGGGACTCTCCGGCTGTGTTTTCGTTTGGTGAAAAAATTTGAAAGACACGAACTTGCTTAGAAGAAAGATGCCTGAATATCCGGCTACGATCCTCACTGTCCCAACATCCGCTTATTGCCCAGCTGACTCAGAGTGTCCCAACCCCTGCAAAATGGATGAGTACATTTTTGTAATATTTTCTATGCCCATGTTTTAAGTAAGGGTTAATTTTTGGGACTCATTGTCACCTTGCTAAATTCCAAAATTTTAAATTTAAATGTTGTGTTTAAGGAGTACATCTTTGCTAATATTTTTTATGTATGAATTTACCTTAAAAAATTATATATTAAAAGTGTTTCTTTCTTGGGACCAGGGATTCGATCTAAATTAACATGGTATTAAAAATTTAAAAATAATGAAATTCTCCTGGAAATTCTAGTTAATCAGAAGTTGGATTTTTGAGAATAATTTGTAATACTTTAACATCTAAATTTTAATCAGTAGTTGGATTTAAATGATTAATTGTAAAGTTTTGATATCTTGGTTTAATTGTAATGTTTTAATTGCTGTATACATTAAAAGGGTCTTGATTGATAGATTGTCTTTAAAGGTCATCGCTTTTCCTAGGTGCTAAAAAAATTCAATTTTAAATTAAAAAGGGATATGATAAAGATATTTTTTCAGCTAAAGATTCAAAGAATCCATTTGTGTAAACACTGAAGTGAGACATTCCTAAGATAAGATTGCATAATATTGATGAATTTCCAGATTCTTGTTCTGAATATTTTTTCTGTTTAATGCTAGTAAATGTTGAAGTGGATTTTAATTAATTGAATTGATTTAGTAAATGATTGTGTTGAATGTTATAGTGTATTGGAGTTTTGATTGAGATGTTCTAATTTTCATTGATATGTGTCTATCGAGGTGAAGCCCCCTCATGAACTTTACAAATTTGTCTTAGCATTGTGTTGTCAGCATAATCAAGAATTACATGAAAGTATTGTTTAAATTTAACATATGATCAAATTGCTTAAATAAACGTTAGCCTTAAAAACTCAAAATCTTGTGTATGTCAAATTATTTGTACATTGCTGAAAATCACTATGTTGTATTCATGAATCTGGTAGAATTTTTAAATTCTTAGAACCTTGGGTATTTCTTTTAAAACACAACGCATTTGTACTAGGAAAGATAAAGGAATAAATTGAAATTCTTTTAATGGTATGATCAATTGCTTGATGCAAAATTTGCTAAGTGAATGACTGGTGTATTAATTACTGGAATCTCAGTAATGATTAATCAATATTGATGTTCATAATTTAACAACACCACACTTTGGAACTGTTCGCCAATCACTCCTTCGACACTACCAAGCATGTATTACTGTTGGTGGTCGCAATTTTAAGCATTTATTGTAAACATTGCTACAAAGAAGCACTTTGCGATCGTGTTGTAAATAAACAATTTTCTTTCCATGTCTCATTTTTCTGTGTTCGGGCCTCAACACGTCACTTCCAACCAGACATTCCTTTACAAAATATGTATGTTTTAGTAAGCTGTACTACTCCTCAAAGTTTGTCCCATGACCGTAGTATCACCCTGTATACAGTGGACTCTCGTACAACGCGGGAAATACGTTCTGCGTCATAGGAAATCGCATTAGACGAAATATGCATTATCAGACGAATTTATACAAGTTCTCTATTTTGTAACCGCAAACTGCTAGTGAGAGAAAAGACCTACGAAATGTTAAATTTATCTAACGCGTAATGCGGCACCGTTAATCGCGCCGTAGGAGACCTAGTCACTATTTTGTCGTCGCGTCATACGAATTCACGTTGTGTGGTCCTTTTGATTTAATAAACTGTGTATTTGAAAAATGAAATTGATTCACTCGAATTCAAACAAATTTTAGCGATTTATTGATCATGATGCTCCCGATTGGAGACATCTGAACTCAGAATGGCTGAGGCCAATCTGACAAACCAAACATTCTTATAAATAAACAACTGCCAAATCGGCATTGGGGTTACAGTTAAAACAATCTTTGCAATACAGGCGCCAACACACGTTGAACGGAACAGTGGCGACGAATGGGTGAAAAAAGTGAAAAGGCAAAAAATTTATAGACATCTAAAAGACCCGGGAGTATAGGGGGTAGACCACAAAATTTTAAAATTTAGTTAAAAAATTAGCTAGTTTTCCCAAACACTATTGCTTTTGTGAAATTCCTAGTTTCAGGCAGCTAAAATGAAATAGAAATGACTATAGTTCGTTGTCTTCTAAATCTTTTAAGACTTCCAAATCTTTTAAGTCTTCCAAATTTGATCATCAATTTTTCAAAAAAACGGGAATATGAGAAAAAAATTCATATACTTGACTCAGCAATTTATAAATGAATTTTTTTATAATTTTTATTTATATCCAAGTCTATATTAACATAACTTCTTTCTCATATTGAATTTCTGAAGCGACAGGCTTCTATTAAATGATAAAAATTTCCATCCAGCCATATGTAAAACAATTATACTCGCGGGACTGTTCTCCTCTCGACTTTTTACTTCCAAAACATAGAACGTTTAATGTTTAGCTTCGAAGAAGAAAATCGACATTGTATTTTGAACATTTTTCCCGTTGACCGATTGGGACTAAATTTGATCCAGATATACAATTTTAGAGTTACACATTAAAATTATTCATCTAAACGTTGCGCTTCCGAGTTACCGTATTCACATACACTCGGACAGACAGATAGTCTAACTTTTGACAGATTTGATTCGAATTTCGCCATATCTTTAGTTTTGATACCATACTGAAATTTCTAATTTGGTGCTTTATTGAGCTATCTCATTCACATACACACGAATAGAAAACTCGACAGACAGTTAATCCACATGTGAATTTATTCTAAAATTTGATACAGAACTATAATTTTGGTCTAGAGATAACTTACCAAATTTCATTCGCCTAGATAGATGCGTTTTTAAACTGTTTTGACGAAAAGACGGACAGACTAACACAATTCAAAACGTTTTTTTC
>BGPR01002227.1:28763-61238 GCA_013235015.1 Araneus ventricosus | reverse complement strand
TAAAAAAATATTTTCATTATTTTCTATTTTTAGATATTAATTTTTAATTCATTATTATAAATATTATGGAAGCTTGAAATAATTTTTTCTCTAATTCACTAGTAATCGAGTGAGACTACTAGGCGGCACCACTCGTATGGAATCAAAATGTAATCAAATGAAACGATTAACTGATAATAAAATTCTGAAAATATTGAAACAGTGTATTGTCATCGAGAGAGTTCAAAAGTAGACAACATTTCAAAACTCAGCATATCAGGAAGTCAGCGAAAAATCGATTAAAAATTCGTCCAAAAATCTTTACAAACATGAAACCAGTTAAATAAATGTGTATAAGAACCATAGTCTTAAGGAACACCAGGTATGCAAAGTATTCATTCCAGAACATAGAGAAACGAATGTTGCAAAAGCAGTTCTAAAAATATGCAAAAGGGGGAAAAATGGCAAAGAGTCAAAGACAGCAAAAGAATGGTGATTTTAAAAAGTTTTTCCAGTTCTTTAGCTACGATAATAATTCTAAATTCTACAGTTACTGTATTTACTCAGCTATGCTAAATTCCACTACTGCGAAAATAGGGAAAATTATAGTTTCCGTTTTCCACATTTTTGATTTTAAAATATTATTTGCAATAAACAGTGAATATTTTCCTACAAATGTGTTTAAAATTAGCTTAGCCCGAAGCTTATTATCTTGAAAAATAAATTAGCCCACAATCAGGAAATTCTGTTAAGCAGAATAATCGCGAATTTTGCCGACATTGCAAAACTGGATGCTTTATTTGTAAGAATTTTATGGAGAAATTACTTCAAATTTTGTATAATTAATGTTTTATTTTAGATTTATTCAAAGAGAAATTATTTTCGAGTGTAATTAGAAGTAATTTTGAAAGGTAGCAATTATACTTATAGAAAAATACACTTATTAGCAACAGATAAATGGAAGAAAAAGATTCTAAATTATACCTACCATAATATTAATACACTGAGAATTTTCCACGCATCCTCCATTTTGTCCATTGTCGCATTCATTAATATCAAGACAAAGCTATATATTCAAAGATAATAAGAATGAGATTGCATCAATAAAAAGATTTCTATGAGTCAAATGGTCAATTAAATAAAGTTGAACATGTATAAAATTTAATACAGTTCATTAGAAATCTATATATTTTTTCATAAATTAAACGCAATATCCAATTCGAAACCAACCAACACTTTATACATCTTAGATTAACTATTTCAAATTATACCGACGTGTATGTGCTTAACCACGCAAAATTGAACAAACTCCAACATGTTGTATAACAGGCTATTTATAATGCAATTATAAATTCTGGAATAATTCAGGATTAGATTTTTTTCTGTAAAATTTTGCAAAAATGATATATCTGAAAGTGTGTATTTTGAAGTTGGTTTGCGATTGCATATCTGCATCCATTTATGACTACACATAAAGGCTCAGAAGAGAATACAAAATTCGGTAATGGTAAAACGTACCTGTCTGACCGACCGCGCATATTCTAATCCAACCCCTTGGACGTCTCTGCCAGTATAACCTGGTGGGCATTGTCCACAGCGAAACCCTGGAGCTATATTCAGGCATGAAGTTTGAGGATGGCAAGGTCTTGCTAGTTCACACTGCGCAACAAGAAAATAAAAAGACAGTTAACAGCAACAAATAATTATGCATATCACAATTTGTTTTGAAACATAGATATCAATTTTTAAAATTATTTTCACGAGTATTGCGTGTTGCTAAAGTTGTATTTGTACTCCCAAAGCCGCCATTCCATTGGAGTTGATGTTTGATAAAGCAGACGATTGAAGTATGTAAATATTTGGCAATGTAACTTTTTTTTTCAAAATTTCTATAATGTTAATACGCTATCCAATGGAGTTTACTTATCAGTAATACTTTTTTCAACCATAATACACTGATGCTATAGCAGCTAATATCAGCATAGCACAAATTTGAAAAATGCTTTGTGGTTCGCCTATACACAGAGACATTTGATGCGAATTACTCTCTAAATATAGAAACTTCAAGACATTATCGTATATATCATTCTACAAATGCACGATTTATCAACAATTATTACGTACAGATTATATCTTAAAATCTTTACTTTCATGGATTGTTTCTCAAAATTTAATGTATTTTAAATCCCATTACAAAAATCTAAAAGCTGAATTATTTCAATCAGATAGCAGAGCGTATTTAATCGCTTTCTTTAGACGAGAAAGTTGCGAAATAAAATGTTTTATCATTGCTATAAACAATGTACAATTTCAACACTATTCAATGAAATGCAAATTCGCATTTAAAATGCTTTTCTTTTCAATTAAATGAAAGCATAGCGCTTCGGATTCATAGACGATTTGCTGAAAAGTGCATTATTCCATTCTATTAAAAGTGGAAGGCATTAAAAACAATTTTAAACAAAGATCTAAGCGCAATTTTGTCATCTTTTCGTAAAATAAGTTAGCGCTGTTTCCAATTTAAAGAATACTTTATTTAACAATTGTGACGAGTTGTCAGTCACGATTCATTATATTTCATTTTGCAATAAAATCTGTTTCTAAATCTATCAAATAATAGCTATGAATTTATTTAAAGCAAGAGAGATGTTTCCGAAGCCCTCTCCAGCAAAACCACTCGCACCAGAAACATAAATAATATCATAGCAAGCAGCTGCATTTCCGTTACTTCCCCCTTCTATGTTTATTTTTATATTTTTTGATACATCAAACGCAGTTCTGCGTGCCGGAGCATTGACAAACTCGGGGTGGGCGAAGGTAGGAAGTATTCGATCACACGCGTCGGCTTGTTTGAAGACAAATTGCTTCCCCGCCTGGATCAATCACCAGAATGCATGTTCCAAATGTCCTTTACGTGGGCACAACTCGCTTCCCAAACGATTCCGCATATTTCTCCAATTCTTCAATTTGTTTTTCCTTCGAACAATTCCCTGCAACAGACTCCCCCACCCTGGTGCAAGGAGGTCTTGAAATCTCTTCACAATCCTGAGCGATTTGGCACGTGAGTCATCAATAACTTCTTCATAAAGTGGATGGATGACAAGTAAGATTTATTTATTTCTTTTGTTAACATTATTTTTCTTAAGTTGTCTGGTTTGCAAATTTTCACGGCATGCCTTGTGGTTGGGTTACTTAACCTTTTTTTCATCCGGGACATTGAACTTTTGTAATCAGTTATTGTCAATATGCAGGTTTACTACATTGCACACAAATAGAATTGTTACAAAATTAAGCTTTAACAGCAGCTAAATTTGTAAATAACATTTTAAAGATTTTTTTTGGTGTTGTTAATTTTGTAAAGTTGTCGGGATTCTAGATTTTCATAGCGTGATTTGTGCTTGTGAATCTCTTTTCATCCGGGACATCGTATTTTGTAACCAGTTAATTATTTCCAATATACATGCTGATTGTCTTTCAAATATGTATATACATATACCAATATACATGTCTTTTTTGGTAGTGTTGTTATTTTTGTTAAGTTGTAGGGACTGTAGATTTTCACAGCATGATTTGTGCTTGTAAATCATAACCTTTTTTTTTATCCAAGACATCGTATTTTGCAGTCAGTTAATTATTTCCAATATGCCTCTTTATTGCGTTGTACATGCATTTATAAACAACAAAATTTCGGATTTACATTAATAAAACTTTCGAGAAGGGAAACAAGAATCATAGAAAAAATAAAGCGTTTTATTTATTTTCATTTAGTCGCATTTTCGACTTCCTATCCTTCATACATGGAGATTGAGAATGAAGACCTCCACATGGGCCATGTATCATTTGTGCCTTAATGTTACCATATAATGCTGGATATCTTTGTCAAGATTTGGAAATTCTGTACTAATTAAATCACCTCTTTTATAACATGGATTTTATCTTGCAACAATAACAAAATGTGCATATCTGATTATATATATATTTATATATATTAGTCCACATTTCTGTAATTCAACTGAATATACATGCAACAACATTTCATGGTTCAAATATTTTTCGCTTGTTTATAAGTATCGTGGGAGATTTCAGTTTTAATTAGAACAATATCCTACCAATTAAATTTTGTCTAACATTAATTTTGTCTTGCCATCAATTCACCTATCATTTCGCTACAAAGTGGATTACATGGGAATCAATCCACATTATTCAATACAAATATTCATATCAGTCCGAACATATCAGGTCTTCCATAATTTTTTATGTTTATTATGGAATTCCGTTGTTGGTTCATGCATACATTGTGGAGTTCACGTAAATCAAGATGGCAAAATTAGATTTTCGGATTTTATTTATAATACCAGCATTTTGACAGAATCAATCTCCATAACAGCATAAAATCTTTTTTAAACAGTATGAGATGAAAAGCTGCTTTTTCCAAAATGAAATGCTGGAGAGATATCACAGATAGTAAAATCTGTTCCTAAATTGCGATTCTAATTTAGTGAATATTACATAAGGTAGAACAAATTTCCTGCATCTAAAATTACCCAATTCGCTTATGAAATATCGCATTTTTGGATTCTCTTTGGTACGAAATTGAATATTTTATATAGCTCTATTTTCAAATAATTTAATTTAACCCTCACCGGCATCACCTACCTACCCAAAGTGATGTATGGCGCATGATCTATTTTCAAATAACAAAAATAGAAAAAGGCAAAGAAAGCATAAAGAAAACGTGGAAGATTCATCAATAATAATAAAAAGAGTTTCATGCAAACGCAGTACTTTCACTCTTTGGGCGTAGTTATGTAATCGCACATCAATTCATTTATTTCGGGCACACAGTTGCCAAGTGCCCTATTGTAAGTGTGGTTGTTTGCTTTCCATAACTGAATCAAATCCGATTCGTTGCATAATAACTTATTCACATTTCAGTAATTATTATTAAAAATGCTGCATTAGAGTTCATTCTGCAAAGATTTGAGGAAACAGCTTTATCTCAAATAATATTTTGGGGATGGTTCCTTAGTTCATAATTGCGTCCGGTTCACTAGTATCATTGTCAGAGGCTCAGGCAAACCGGGAAGCATATTTACAAACCCTACCCTGATAGAACTGAGGCAGGAAATCAGCCAATACCATTGGCTACGAGGGGCAGAGACGTCGTTTCCAGCTCTCGCACGTAGCGTACGCAATCATAACAAAACAAGAGTCGTCCCACTTTTCTCCGTTCTCCCACAGTTGAGCACAGAAAACATTCTTCCCTGGGTTGTAATATTTTTAAAAATGAAATTATTTTTTAAAATATCATAAAAAATAAAACATCCTACACTATAAGAAATTATACTAATGAAAAGTCTAATGATAACAACTTTGTTTGAAGTTTATTAACTAACAGGTTAGACAAATATTGTTGGGTTTTTTGACGTGTCATTCCAGTGAAAATTGTTCATTTTATGTTTCAAAGTCAACTAATCTAACTATAATTAATGCCAAATAATAGTAAAATTATTAATTATTATTATTAATGCCAATAATAATAAAACGAAAAAAAAGGATAATCGCTAGAATAAATAAAATTGCTCAGTAGCTGCGTATCGTAGAACAAAATTCGCGAAGTCCAAGAAACGAAAACCTAAACTAATTCAAAGTCCACATTCAATCGCTTGTTTTCTTATAATTTCCGTACGAGAGCAAAGAACGACGTCATCGGCTCTGGGCGAAGCGAGCCAATCGTATTGTCTGATTTCCTGCCTCAGTTCTATCAGGGTAGGGTTTGTAAATATGCAACCGGGAAACTGCCCATAGCACCTGAGTATGGGTGCTCCTCAAAGCGAGAGAATGAAGAAAGGAATGGTTTAATAGACGTGAGAGCTCCGAAAAACAGCAACAAATTTCCCTTTCCTATTGGTGCCACCTCCCTTATCCTGAATAACACGATTAAGACCAGCGGCTCCAAGGACTTTAATGACTCTGCCAGTAACTGTTGCTGCTGGCGAGGGCAGCAGCAGTTACTGGCAGAAACTGTTTTCTAAACTTATCAAAACCTATCTGCGATCCTCAGGAGCGAATAGTTGGAAGATCAACCATGTCAATTGAATGTGACTTGACGTTTAGAATACAGACATTATAGAATTTAAAATATACATGGTTGTGGTTATGGTGGTGGTGGTGAGGCGCCGTGTTGTTGCCTGTTCCAGTTGGTAATGGCTAGCTTGTATGGCCAGGTCTGCTGGGTTAAAACCTCGGGCCGCCTCTGAACATTGCCAATTAACAGTTAATTTTATGCAGTACATTCGTACACGCTTTATTCAACTTGACTTGTTTCATGTTTGCAAAGATGGAATTTAGTAAATCAATTTTTCCCTCACTTCCTGATGTGCTCGAGTGCCGAAATTCTATACTGTTGTTTTTTCCCATGATAACGCAATATCTTAATATTTTTAGATTTTAACTTTCATGACTGATGACTAAATTTTATTTAATTTCTATTCAATAAGGGAGGCGCCATCTGGTAGTGAGTTTGAGAACTTATAACAAGATTCCATAATTATATTTGCAAATTAAGAACTATATTAACACGTTCACGCCGTGGTGTACCACCGGAGGATCGCACTTGAATGTACAATCGGTGGCTCACACTTGAATGTACCACGGGCTCACACTTGAATGTACCACCCGGGGCTCACACTTGAATGTACCACCCGTGGCTCACACTTGCATGTACCACCGGTGGCACACACTTGAATTTCCCATTGGACAGTACCACATAAATTTTCATATTTCGCTTTAGTTCTTCAGTGCCGCCCGATAAAGCAAAGCGCTCTTATGGCTGCCGCCCGGTAGAAAGAAACGCGATTTTCAGAGCCGACGTGAACGTGTTAAAGACTAAAATATAAAGAATTATGAAAATAAAAATAAGGTTTTATAAAGCACGCTTTTATTATTGCACTAAAAGTGTGGAAAAAAATTTTTTCTTGTCAAAAATAAGAAGGTCAATGCAAAAACTGTCAGCATGAGACGCTGAAAACAATGCTATAAGTAAGTTAAGACACATTGAATATCATAAGAAAGAAAATTTTTAAACATTTATTAGAAATTGAATGTATTATGAATGTTATACTGTTATGATTTTTGCTTGACCTTTAGATTTGATAAAAATTCTTATACATTTTAGCACACAAATAAAACCGTACTTTAAATTTAATATATATATACCATAGGGAAAAAACATTTAGTTCTGTTACCGAAACTGTTTAATTTTTTTTTGTTAACAGCATTTTTATTTCAGCGCTTATTTAATTGGAAATATTTTTATAATTTAATAAATAGTTTCCACATTTTAATATTACCCTCCAGCTGTCAGATACAAGTATGAAAAACGGCGTCCAATTCATAAATGTTTTTGATAAATAATCGAATCCTATTTATACAGACTTTCAAATTTGCTCGGAAATAACTCTGAGCGAGAAAATAATTTTAAAGCACTTTAGACGTCTTTTATTTAGTCTGGAATAAGTAGAGCAATTCACAGCCCAATTTAAAAGAAGGCCATCTTAACGCTCATATTTCAAATTCCTGTGAAAGATTACACCAATCTCTGATAAAGTTTTTTGACACTTTTCCGCCCATAAATCACTTCCACATTCACAAACATAATTATGTTTTAGCATTATCTGGTGATTAATAGCCATTTAGTTTGAAGACAACAAACAAATCCAGTGACCAAATGCGAAGACCATTTATTTCCTGCACCATTCCCCTCAGCTTAGAAAAAAAATAACTCAGGCGATGAATATTATGGAGTATAGTCGGATTAATTATGGACTCTTTTCCGAAATGCGAGCTCATTTAGAAAGGTAGGTAGGAAGGCAGGGTGGAATTCGATGTATTATCGAACAATTTTTTTTCCCCGCGCTGTGTTTCATTTTCGGAATTTTTCCTTTATTTTTTTCTGAGCATTTCTTCATCAGAATATAATATCTGGAGATTGCTTCATGCTTCTTAAGCTTAACCAGATGAGTCTGAAAGCGTTCCTCATAAGGAATCGCATTAGTTCATTAAGTACCTTATTTTTTTTACCCCGAAGATTTTTACCCGCCTTGCATATATCCATATATCTCAAGGAGCAGCAATACGGATCTAAATCTAGCGAGCGATGCAGCCATTGATTGATGGGAGGATCACGTGATCTTAATGAGCCCCCGTGTGCGCGGAGTCGTGAAAGAAAAATTCGGCTAATTTCTTTTTTAAAAGTGTTCACCACACGGGGCGGGGGGAGAAAGATCCCATAACTTGGTCATGAATAAATTATGCGTTTCCCTTTCGTCTTGTCGGGATATTAACTTTCGACGGAAATGAAGTTTCTTATCATCAGGGTGAAGAAGAGATAGGGGAAAAAGCGAGACCACAAATTACCCAACCGTGTTAAGGTAGCTCTACTTTCTCGCGAAAAAATATATGATGCTGTTATGGAAATCACAAATTCCTTTCGAACTTCATTCATTTCAGAATTTTTTGACAAAATATTCTTCATCATTCGCGATAAACAGATTAAGTTATTACTGTACTCAAAAACATGTTTGAAAGTTAAAGGGGAAAAATGAATATCAAAACTAGATCATCTAAAGTGTATAAAATGTGTGTTCAGTCACAGAAGTATAATTTTATTTTTAATGGCTTATTGTTACGTATTGATGCTTTTTGGAAGTCTGCTTTCAGAAATATCATTTATATTATATTATAGCATCAGATTCATTCAAAATAAATCATCTTGCACGATGAGGTAAAACCTTCACTTACTCTGTCGCAATAGAACTAAAGCTAGACAAAAGCTCCTATATTATCATACGTTGGTTACATTTCGAATTATTCACGTTCAATTTCAGATACTGTCTTCCACGACGAGAATTCTACCCGCCAAGTTGTCTGATTGGTGGCAATAGCTATAGCAGCTGGTTATGTTAGGAAGATCCATTTCGAATAGGAGGAATCCTACGGAATTCTGGGATTTATTTTATTCTTGGCGTCATTTCACTGCGGGAAAATAGTTGATCATTCGTCTTCTCGGTTTTGACGCAGTTAAACGTTCCTTTCTATTTGGCCTTAAGTGCGCCAAAGTAACAAACTTGAATGAGCTTCTACCCACTCGAAATGGATTCCTCGAGCGGTAACCCGTTTGTATTGCGACAGCCAACATCCAGACAACGTGACAGGAAGAGATCTCGTCGCGTACGTTTGAGATATATATGTGCGAACTACTCTGGTCTTTTAATGAAATTAGCCAACATGTATGATTTCTTTTTTTTTTTAAAAAAAACAACTATATGATGTGCAATCAGTCAATTCACGTGACACCAAAATCGCGTGATAAACATAATAGAACATGTCTTCTAGAATATAAATTCACTTTGTATTATGCTGTGATGCGAGGTCACTTTCTTTTTCCTCATGTAAGATGCATTATAGATTCCAAAGTCAAATAGGCGCTGCACATTTGAAATGTATTAGTTGAGCATGAATTAACCATGCTGAGATTAAAGATACCGTAATAGGTTACCATACTTCGAGAAACTCTCCGATTTCGATTGCATAGTAAAACGCCCGTTAACCGAAACCCATGTTACCCAAAATGCCTCAGAAATCGCAAAAAACACGTACCGTATTGCACGGAAAGAATCGCGAAGGTAAGATTTTTTGCAACGATATCCCCACTATTTTCTTTTAAGCCTCTCCAAGAAGGTCAGTGATTAATTTTAGAATGCTAAAATTAAAATTAATGGGTATTAAAAATGCTAATTGCAATATTGTTTGCCTGTGCCTGTCAGACGCATTGCGCCTGAACTCACCGGTGCGAATAATGCGCCTTTGACAAAGAACATGCGTGTAGACTACAACAAAAAAAGAGTTTTGAATTTGTTTTACACTCAAATTATTTCAGAATTACCTATTGTAATTAGATACAAAGTAATAGATGTTCATGGCTTAACCGAAAAAATTATTATCCGAAACGCCCCCTTTTTAGCTCGGTGAACCGGGGTTGCACTGTACTTCATTTTACGTTTAGATACCAAGAAGAGGATTTTAAACCGTCATCTTAGATTTGCCACAACAGCATTTATGCTGACCAGCTGCATGAAATTCTGCAGAAACACCTCTAATATCGTCTGTGAAAGAAAGAAAGCAAACGTTTGTTAAAAATCCACGGTAGTTGTTGCAGCTGTAGCTATTATAAACTACTAGCAGATTACCCGACGTTTCTCGGTCATTTTCTTATCAAAACCTTGTCATGGAGAGAAAAGGAAAGTTTAAAAAAAAACTACGAGTACTTTGTTATATATGTGGTTTATAAACCACACCGCTATCAAAGGGTTAACTATAGTGAAGAAGGGGCCATCTTACACAGTAAATGTAAAACAGTGAGTCATAGTGCGTGATCAGCAGCCAACGTGTGAAAATATAATACATATAGCAAGAATATGAGGTTTACATTATAAAACGATATAAACATACTTGAATCTGAAATTATTTGTTTTCCTGGTAGAAAATCGAAAATGTGTTGTGATGCGATTGTCTGCAAATACATAACCACAAATAGACATATCGCTTACATAAAATCGCCCCAAAATCGGCACAATATGCGATTTAGTTTCCGTCAGAACATTGAACTTTTCATCTTATTACACTCAAAAAAAATTTCATAATATTGAATATCATATAACATGAAAATCTGTAAAAGTATAATATTTTTCAGAAAAGTATCGTATAAATATACTACTACCCAGAAATAAGTAAAAAAGGTCACGAAAATGCATAATGCTTACAGATATATTTTAATATAAAATTCACTATCTAAACAATGAAAACAATTTTACACTATGCGTACCTAATTAAAAAAGACTTCTTTTGAGAATAATGCAAAAATTGTTTATTTAAGTGCGAAATAATAGATATTTTATTATATTGTAGTCTTTTCATCACATTTTTAAATCTTAAGTTATGAGCTTTCGAAATTTTTCGAATATATGCATATTATTCATTTTCGGAATCGGTTAATTGTACCCTATTCTATGAGGATATAATTGAAACATCGACATTTCGATAGTACGAAAAATCTCAGTTCCCTTAAAATAAAGATTAATATTACTTTAGGACGTATAATAAATCAGAAAATCCATGCCTAAGTCAATTATCTTTCCTCTTTTGGAGTTTTCGTAGCAACCGTGTTTAGATTTTACCAATTTAAATTATAAATTGGTAGGACAGTCGACCAAATATTCAACTTCTTAAAATTTTTATTTCATTCGCCTATTTTTCTTAGTTCAATAATATTTTAACAACTATCATTTTGTTACCATTCTGCGTAAAATAAATTTCAAATAAACAAAAATAATACAGTGAAACCTGTGTATAATAATACTGTTTGTAACGATAAATCCACCTTTAGCGATATTTTTTTGGGGACAAATCTGATACTAAATTTCATCAAAAGCGGCCAAGCCACTGAAATAGCGAAGCGAGTCAATCGGTCTATTTGCCACTTGCATTTTGGAGACGTTCCCCCACCCTATTCTGAAGACTGTGTTAGGGCTTATTAACCTTTCCTATACTTCAAGTGGGTTAGTGAGGAATATGTGTACCAAGTTTCATCAAAATCCCGTTAGCCGTTCGGAAGTGATGATGGACCAAACATACATACATTGAGTTTATATATATTAACAAAAATTTAATTACAAATTGTGTGTAAGTGTAAAGAATAGCAGTAGAATGGACAGTTTTATTACAAGTCATAAATTCGTGAGAAACCTTGTAACATTTTTATTAAATTGGAAACTAGACAACCCTTTTATTAAAGCTATGGAAATGGAGAATTATATTTTACAAAATTTTTCTGACAAGCTTATTTGCATAGTAAAGCCTTTCCTTGTTAGTTTTTTTTGTAAATACAGAAGTTAGCTTCATCCGAGTGTAAATATTATATAAATAATATGTCATATTCTTTAAAATTAAATATTCTGTACCTGATGAGATTTTATCTAAAGTATAAAATGTTTTAGTTTATTTCCATTTTCTATCGAAATGAATTTTCTTATTCAATCAAAAAGAGCTTCATTGCAAATACACATTAAAGAAAAGCGTAAAAGTTCTTAATGTTTTCGAAATTTCAAAACTAAATATTTTCTTAACTATTACTTAGACTATAGCCAAAGTTTCAACGAGTGGAAGAAAACATACAAATAAAACCACTGAAATAAAATTTCTTTCTTCGAACACGCAATCCAAAGTTTCAGGGAAAATCTTCTTTCCATCGTTGAATTATCAAACTTTTCTACATTCCTTGGTTGAGATATCTATGTATTCAAAAAAAGTTTGTGTTCAGTTCTGAATAAAATGCTATCAGTGGAATATTCTTTAAAGGAAGAGAAGGAAATGAATATTAAATGAGAGAAGTATTTTTTTTCTTCGAAATTCTCGTTCGGTGGTGTAAACGTTTTTGGAGCGTCTCTTTTATTTCATTGCAACAAAGTTAGTCAACCGGTAGCGTTTCACCATTACCGGGCCGAATCGCACCCAGGACATAAAAAGTTTCTTTGGAATAGATATTTTCCCTAAGGATGTTTCATGAATAAATATTACACAATCGAAAAAATTTTAAGAACAGTGAATAGAATAGGTTCTTAATTTCCAATAATATCAGCCATATAATTAATTCCTGCATGATATACAATAAAATCTGTTTATAGCGGTATTGTACGGACCTAGAAAAAAATATCGGTATGGACAGATAATTGTTAAAGACAGTTTAAGCACCCAATGCTTATTTAAGTGTGCATGTGCTAATATATTAACCAATTTTATTTCACTTATTCATTCATCTTACAGTCTTAGGGTCAGGTGGGGAAATCGGGAATAAGTTGTACTTGGGAACGGTGACAACAGAGAGCACTGGTGAGGGCCTGACGAACTGAAAAGCATGTTCTTTAGTTAAGACACTCTAGAGGAAGAAGAAAAACACTTTCCTACTTTTTTCAATGTTATTTGGTTTAGTTTAGTTATATTAACATCCCGTTTCTAAGCAACACGAGGGCTATTTTGAGATGGACCTCGTAATTTTGAACCTCGTTACTGGCACCCCCTCTCCAACCTTCCGCACCACACCAACGGGAGAATGTTTGGCCCCTACGTGTAATTTAGCGTGCAACACGCCTACTACACGGGAGATCTTCAGTGGAATAGGGTTTAGAACCTGGAATCCTCCGGCCCCAAAGACGAAACATTACCACTAGGCCACCGCGGCCTCAATGTTATTTGGTAACGTTTGTGACCTTTAATTACAACAGTGTTCAGAAAAGCGAAATCAAAATTTCTTAAGTTTCATTTTTCGTTCTATACTCCGGTTATATGCAAGCTGAGTTGCTATTTTATATATGTCTTGTGCCTCTAGGATATAATGATTACGAGGGAAATTCGATTTTCGTTTTTGGATTTCATTTTGAGGAACAGGTTAGCGTTCTGAATTACCCCTGACAATTTTTAATGCGGGGTAATTGGGAACAAGCTTTTAATATCACAGAAGCCAATATTTTTTATGTATTTGGAATAATTTATTATTTGATAGAATAAATTTTAAATCTAGAAGCGAGATTGCGTTCTGTCCCGTCAGTAAAGTTCACTGTTTTATATCAAATTAACAACTGACATTTTGAAAAAAATTTACCATTTGATCTACATACATATTACTTTTTACGTGTGAAAGTTCTTTGTTAATAATGATATGAAGCCTTTTGACTTCAAGTATGGAGGAAAATAAAAAACTGATGACGAAAAAGAAGTAAACGTGTACTGATGGATTAATTTTAGGATGAAGATTTTTGGCCCTTTTCAACAAGAAACAAAGGCTTCGGAAATGGAGGAAGTATTGAAAAATCATCCATGGTTGATTTTTCAACAAATATGTTTGTTTTGAACAGTATCGTTGGAGGTGCCAGAACGACGGCAAATTTTTCGTGCGTCTGCTGAGTTCAAGAAGTTGACGGTGGTGAATATGATATGACAGGTTTGAGAGCCACAAATTTGGCTAAATCAAAATTTGTTTCGGTGGTGAATGACTAGTTTGCCATTCCCGAGAGTCAATTAAAAACTATACTCCCAGATCGAGTCTTTGAAATAGATTGTAGGAAATAATTATTCGGTTTTCAGGTGATGTAAATGTAAAAAAATGAGTATAATAGTGAATAGAGCGTTCGATTTCAAGTGGAAAATCTACTTTGTAATACTTAATTGGATTATTTTGTTCTACTAATTTTTATGTGTGACTTTTAAGTCTGGCCTATTTCCTTCTAGTACGTCATAATATTCAGTTATTTCAGTTTCTATAAAGATTCATTTTCCAACTTTTTCCGACAAAATTTGAGATAGAATGATTATAGATTACACCAAATTGAAGGTAGTAAATAGTTATAATAGCTTATATGCGATATTCCATGAAATAGAAGATATTTTTGCTGAAAAGCATTCAAAGAACAGTATTTTGTGGCAATCAGAAAAAGGCAGTTAAATGCATTTTGAGGCAATATACAGTAGGTTCTAATCATTTCAAATATGCTTTCTTCAAATCAATCCGTTACTGTGATCTGAAGCCGAAGTGCGTGTTCCCAATTACCTCTTAATCTCTGGGATAATTGGGAACACTTCGGGGGGAAATAAGAACGCTCTTAAAAGTGAGCTTAATTAATAAATCATTTTTAAAGGAGGTATTGTTTAATGAGCCCTGCAGAATATGTTTATGCACTCACCAAAAATACAGACCTCTTCGCCATCGCATACTATCCTTTTAAAGAGAAAAAAATGAGAGTCTGAAAAATTCGTCCCCAGTTACCCCAACTGACCCTTAATCGCTGATATAAAATTGTATTTTAAAAATTTTAAATTATTTATATTTTTTAAAGAACTCCAGAGTGAAAATTCTAGAAATCATATTCCCGACGAACAAGCTGGTGGCCAAAGGCGGCTAGTATAAAATAAATATGTACTCGCTTTGGCAGTACATATGCTAAAATTAAAACGATACAGAAAATATTAGATAAATAAAAATCTAATTCGAATGTTAAAATACTTTTTACGGCGTTAGCTCCCTCTAGTGCAAATCCATCACTGTGACAAATTTGTTCGCCGTAAGTTCAACGGTGTGGGTGTGCATAAAGAACCAAAAAACGAACAGACACACGTACTTTCCTCTTTTATATATATAGATTGTGTATTTTTTCATTAATAAATGGGTGAAGTTCATGCAATGAAAATTTCTTTTTCCGATAGATAAACAAAATAGATTTAAAGTATTAGTTTTCTCATAAAAAATATTAGGCAAAATTACAACTCTTCGGTATTTAATTTAACTTCGGCTTTAAATTAATCAATTTTTCTCGGTAAATTTATCGACGAAAGTAACAGCAAAATTAGTGATTAAGATAGACAAATTAGTTTTCTTTGTACAAAAAATCCAACAAGCCAAACATATTCACGGCATTTTCCCGTCGTTAAACGCTTAGGCTTTTTGACATTCAAACAATTAAGTTTAAAACATCTGCATCCAAAAAGCTCTCATTACTTTAGCTGCTTAATGCAGAAAAGCACTTACAGCAGTCATTTTTACACCCATAATTTCACTCAATGGACTTTAAAGAAAAGTGAATGGAAAAATAAATATTCATTATGAATAAGTAATGCGCATTTTTGCATTAACGTTTTCTCTGCTTAGTTTGACATTACTCCTTGCTTAGTTTTTTCGCACATTCTATCGGATGAGCACATTATCGTTGAAGAGTGTAGACAATTATCTGTGAGCTAATTTTCTTGCGAAATTCTACTCAAAACTTTATTTTCTCGTATGTGCAGTGCACAATAATCGTAAAAAAATCAACATCGAGAATTTGAGGAATCTCTAAGTTTTAGACCTCACCGAGTCCGAAAACCCCATTTTTTGGATTATGTCTCTCGGGGGACACGACAATTCAAAAAAGCAGCCGGATAGAAGATTGAAACCTGGTATGCGATCTATATATGATAATTGTAGATTTAAGTCTAATGTTGGAAGAAATCCTCTTATGGAAAGTCTGTCCGTTTACCCTTCCGTGTGCATGTGAATACGCTAATTCAAAAATGTCAAGAGTTAACCAGATGAAATTTGGTTAACAGTTTTATCACCAGAATCTTAGATATAATCAAATTTTGAACTAAATACATCAAAGGGGTAATTTCTATCTAACTGTGCATATATGAACATAACTTAAATTCTGAGGATAAACGTAAAAATATTGTTATTGAGGAGCACCTAAATGGTGGCGTCCGGGGTTTCTATATCCCCCTCGCTACGCCACTGCCTTAATTTGGATACATGTAGCCATAACCTTGAGATATCTGGCACGTACATATTTAAGTTTAGGAAGAGACAATCATATTTTGTCGTCTGTTGAGAATTTTAGTGATGAAAGTCCGAAATTCATCGTCTGGAGAAAATAGTGTTTCAAATGTTAATTTTTCCGTATGACGCATGTCGCTCTTTAGCGGCAAGGAGTTTAGATACCCTTTGGCTTCTTTTGCACGAGAAAAAAATTTATTTAGGTGACATTTGGTAGCTTTAATTCGAAAATCGATCGTTTGGAGATTCGCCACTATTATTCTCAGCAGACGATATAACTGATATTGGACTTTCTGAGAGATTGGAATATTCAAATATTGCTCATTTGATCTGTAAAAGATAAATATCCATGGCAAGTAATGTAGCTAACTAATTTCGTATAAACAAAAGCAATTTAAGGCATTTTGCAGTGAATTTTCTCACCAAAATGAAAGATACAATCATTAAAAGCTCAGAAATTCAAATTTAAACAAAAATGCCACCTAAAAGGCATAAAAAGAATCAAAAATATGCAGCCAAAATGCGTTACATTAAAACAATCTATTGAATACATGTTTATGAGCAAAATAAGACATTTTAAATTAACTTTTGAAAGGAAAATGTGTTTATTACTGGCAGTGGTTATTTCTTTAAAGACACAATATTTCCAAGCTTATAATAGATAAAATATTCGAAGTTAACTTCCTGTGGTTTTAAACACGAGATTATTAGATTAAAGAAAGAAAACTTTGTTTACGGATATAATTATGGCCCGCTCAAGAGATTAACTTTGAAAATACAAATAAATGATGATAACTCATTCAAAGTTAAGCAAAAGCATTATATACGACATGAATACGAAATGTATTTATCGCTCTTTTGCAGATGCTGTGAATGTCTTAAATATTTTAAGACAGAGACAATATTCGATTGAATGTTTTTAAAAGCGTGGGCATTTTTCGACGAAAGACTCTTTTCAAATACTCTTAATCCTTAGAAATAGTGATAAATGGATTTCCGTTTGCATTAGAGTTTTCGAAACTGTATATCTGGTTAAGCTAATAAAGGAAATAGTATTACGATGTAATGCTGTTATTTAAGGGAATGAAAGTTGGTCTTAGGAGATTCTGTTTCATTTTGTTTTTGAAGTTATAATGTGTAGAAAATCCGTTGTAATTACAAGTTATGAACACCTGGTTGGGGAAAAGAAAAAAACCTCACGGTTTGGAAAATCCGTATTTTGAATGAATAAGAGATGAGAAAAATATGCGTTATGCCTTATTTTCGAATTAAGCGCATTATTTACAGTAATTCATATTCATAATAACTTTACAGAGAAAATTAAAGATAGTTTGCATTGCATAAGTAATGAATATAATTCACGTCCCAGGTAATTTTATGATGTTTGATAGAAACGAGTAATATTTTAAGAAAGATTCGAATAGATTTAGCGTGAAATTATGCATTTTCTTCATTAAGGAAGTCTAAAGAATTAACCCTTCAAATCTAGCATATGGTCAAAAAGTCCTGAAATTCTTATCTTGAAGACGTTTCTGAAGACATTACTGGCACCCTTGGCCCAAAATGGCCTCACCTGGTTCTTGCGCCATTAAAATCCAAACAATCGTAAAGAGGCCAATTTATGAAAATGGCAAAATACTTCAATGAATATTGGAATGCGAATTTTTTATGAAGCACAATGTGTAAAGGCAAATGAAACAACGAAGTATGTATCAAATAAAAATTAATTGAAATATTCATTCTACTTTTTCCTGTTTTAAATAAGTCTCGAAATTTTCGGAAAATGCAGAGTAATACGCATTAGCAATAATTTCACTACTGACTAAAAGTATTGAACAATTTCTAAAATGCGAAAAATTTGGAGTTAATATGGGTACAATGGTTCACAATAAGTAGTGGAGAATAGTGGGACATTTGATAAAATGTTAACGAAACATTATATTAAAATTTGAAGCAAATACTTTGAACATTAGAGGAAACACGAGTATTTGTAGTAAATAATTTTTTACTGCTCATGTGCAAAAAGGCATAATGTTTCTTTTCTAATTTGGGAGGTAGATATATAGGGCAGTCTCAATAAAAATTTTAGTAAAATAAACATTTAGAAAGGTAAAGGTATAAGATACTCTGCTAAAGGCCTTACACGCTTTCGGGTAGGCCGGACCTGTGTGGGTTTTAAATAAAAAAAGTTATAAGATAGGTATTGTAGCAAGGAGAATTGTCATTGCAGCGAAAGTATTTACTGCTTTTAGAAATTTTGTATCATTACCAAACCTATGAGTTCTATTAAGTCGATAATCTATAGATTGGTTTGATTAGATTTACATTCCAATACAAGGCTGAAAGAACGCTATTTGCGGACGGAGTTCACAATTTTCAACTGTAATCAGATAACGAAGAATTGAGGTAACTCCAGTATCCAAATTTACAAACCACATCAAAGCGAGGTCTTTTGAGATTTAATGATAACCAGGCCCACACACAGGGTGGGCCTAGTTTCAAACACATATTCCTCCGATGCCGAAGCCTAAAATGTATCAACAGACCATTGTGGTCTCTCAGCACTCAATAAAACAAAATACGTTTGAAACGTGTTTTATTGATTTACTAAGTGTATTATTTGTCCAACTAATAACTCTCAATAAATAAGGCTTAAAGTTTGATGAAAAACTTATTGTTAGGAAAGATAAATACCATATACCCATACGATAAAGTATTTTTTAATTTGAAACATACACTAGCAGAGACACAAAAAACACCTATTTGAAAGACTTTCCGAAGGGATGGTCATATAATGCCATAAAGAGGACACGCAAAGACAAAGAAGATTCCTAATTTATTGTTCTCTTTATTCCCAATGAAAGGCGCCATAAAGAACTACCCAAGTAACAAAACACCCAAAACAGGAGAAAAACAGAAGTTATGCATCTTATGTGGACGAAAGTTTTCTCTCGGTTTCGGCACTTTTGTTCCGAGACAAAACAAGTCTTTTGTTCGAGCAAGCAGAAGGAAAATATTAATTGTTTCCGATGACATAGGCCGAGATTGATGGTGCAGCGAAATAGCGAGGCGGACCCCGAAAAAAAGAAGCGAATGCCAACCTTTTTCACAAAGTTAATAAAATCGTCTTTATTAGAATATCAGATAAAGTAATAATCGCTTCCTCATTACTAAATCGGATACTTAATTAAATGGTATCTTCTGATGCAGATGGTTGCCTTAATGTGTAAAATGAGTCGAAATGTTTGTATATTAAGCTATTATCTTGAATGGTATCAGTTTATCATATTAATTCCCTTTTTTGTGGTTCTTTCTCAGTTGGTTTGAGAAAGAACTATTACGATCAAGTAAGAATCGAAGAAAAGATTAATTGTGCTGATTTGCAATTTTCTAAGTCATCCAGTCATCGAAATTCTGAAAGTATTTCAAAATTATACATTATTTCCTCATTTTCAATTTGTTTTGTGTTAATAATCGAATTATTATTTCGTAACGAACTGAAAAGTATAACGAACGGTTATCGGAAACCTCGTATAACCAGTTTCAAAAAATCTTGAAGACTCCCATTCCACAAACCTCAACAGATTTTACTCTCTTTCCGCCAAAAACTCAAAATTGGGACATTTGTTGTTGTATCATGTGAAATTTTACAAAATATTTAACTATTTTGAGTAATACATTGCAGATAAAACTTTGGAAAATTGCTATCAGAATTGATACTTCTCTTGTTTTATTTAATTTGTTTCATATCGTTGCTTAACAAGCAACACCGCCTATCTCAATTTTTTGAAATTTCAAAGAGGAAGAAAATATTCAATTTTTTTACTCCAATAACGAATATTTCTGAATTTTCTTTCACATGTGGTAAGAACATGTCTCATTTTCATATCGATTGTTAAAAAATTCAGAAATATTCCTTACTGGTTGCGAAAAATTGAATATTTTCTTCCTCTTTCAAATTTAAAAAAATTGAGATGGGTGGTGTTGAGTGACGATTAGACCATACATTATTTTGTTTGGAATGTTTCGTAAACATAATTTTCTCTCTATTCTTTTATTTATATTCTTTGAATATAACACTTAATATTTTCTCTCTGTTCATATTTTTTTCAGCCTTCGGAGACTCTTTCTAGCTGCGAATTATCTTCGATCGGAAGCTGAAATCTTTAAAATTTGCAGTCAGAAAAAAATACCGAAATTCAGATCAGCGAGTGATTGCGTGTCTCTCCAAGGACACAAAATGAAAAATAGGTTGCAGGTGCGCTAGATGAGAAAGTGTCTTGTTAATGGTCCACTACGCCCATCACAAGGCAATAAAGCTTATTGGTTGAATCTATTTGTTGCATTTCGTTTCAACGTAATCTTAACTAGTACCGAAATCTCCCAGTACTGAAAAAAGGAATGAAACGAGCGAAATAAAGAGCAGTACACCATACCACAGTGGGTAGTGACTGGAATACTTGGCTGATAACAATGACCAATTTTAATAGGAGCTGAGGGATAAAAGAAAACTGAATGTAAAAAATACCACAAACTGAAAACAGGAAGTTAAATGAAATTCAAAATATTCTTTATCAAAAAAATAATAACAAATCGTTCATTTTAGGATAGAATCAAATAAGCACAATTAAAATATCACGGGAATTTAATTTTATCCATAATTTTATGATGTTTGCATCTCCAACTGTATCTATCAAAGTGAAAACTGTATTGATTTTCGACGTTCTGGCGCAGTACCATCAATAAATATACTATGTCATTTTAAATCATGTCCATATTTTTTTTACTCTTCCGAAACAATTTTCAACATCTTGAGAAAAATCTCCAACTTTCTCAAAATTCACCGAACTTTTGGGAAATCAACATTAGAAATATTTAATATTTGCCACAAAATAGTCAATAACGCTTCCATTCATATGAATAGATAAATCCGGTAATATAATTGATGCAATGTACTAGAAATACATGTAATTTTTCCCGATTTCTTCAAAAGAATTTCAATTTTTTCGAATTCAGAATAATACCTTTTCAGTTACTCTTTCATTTAAAAACTCATTTCAAGAAACAACATATATGATTTTATAAAATGAACTATCTTAAAATTCTGACTTTTAAATTTTGAAAACTGAGGAAACTCTGCTCGAAACAACCCTTTACGAAAATTCATGACGTCGTACTTTTAGAATTTATAGCAAATCTCAAAATGAAAGAAATCGACATTGATTCCATCAACAGTTATATTTAGTTCGTACATCACTGAGAAGGATCTTTCCTAACCATCGCGATTCACGCCTATAACGAGAAACTGAATTGTCGAAATTTCATTTACAGTATTATATTTATGATATTATTTATTATAATATTTATGATTCTATAACCGAATTCATTAGGAATTCCGACTTTAAACTTTAAAACCGAGTAAAGAAACAAATATTCTCTCTCGAAAATAAGCCTTTACAAAAACTCCACGACGCCGTGCTTTTAGAATTTATGGCAAATCCCCCAAAATGAAAGAAATCGCCATTGATTCCAACATCAGTGACACATTCAGTGTTCCTCGCTGCGAAGGACTTTCTCGCAGCCATCCAGACTCGCGCCTTAAATGAGAAACTGTAATAGTCGAAATGCAGTTACTGCTATCACAACATTCATTAAAACTCTTAAAGAAAACGATCAAGTGCCGGCCAATTTCGACGATATGGGGCGGAGTCGCCATTCCTCAGCGATGTGCCCATATCTCCTGATGTGATAGGCTTCCTCGGAGAAAACAAGTTCATTCCCAATGCCTCGGCGCAATATGCCCCGTATTAGGAAAACAATCATACTTAGGAGGATCGTTATCCTGCAGAAAGTCCTGTCGTTCCAGAACTGTTTGTCTTGATGAAAGTCGCCCGGAAGAGTGGATGTTCCAAAAGTTAAACGCTGAATCCCAAGTTCTTGAACTCATTTCGGATTGCTTTTATTTTCGGCTGGGTTAAACGGATATCAGACCCAGCGCCGAGTGGAGGCAGAATCGTAAACAGTCGTTTAAGGGATTTCATTTCGTTAATTTGATTGTCTTGGGCGCTGCCTGACGTCAATTTTGGATATCGTATGGAATATATAACATACAAACCGTCTTTGGAATATGAAAATGTAATTTACTGTTCCATTCAGTTAATTTCAAAGAGAAATGTTTTATAAAATGAAAAATGCATAAAAATATAAACCTTTAATACAATAGATTTTAAGATAAATTATATATTAAACAGAAGTTAATATATTAAACATTGTTAAATTATAAATTAAACAGAATTATATATTTTACCCTCATCTTTAAATAATTCGACGGGAAGATGTGTGGCAAGTTTCGACCTCTCGTAGGGCTACCTATTATAATTTTCTCTTATAAGCAATAAAAGCAGCTGTCACATGCGAGTTGATTCGATGGCATAGAAGCGCAAAACTTTCTTCTGGTTGACCGTTGTAGAGACAGATTAGTTTTTAGGAGGGAGTGAAATATTAACCCTCCGACTGCGGAATTTTTCAAAATCGTTAATTGGATGCAATGTTCGCAAACACGAAGCGAATTATTTATGTGAAAGGTTTTATTAGTATAATGCGATTCAACATTGTAATACATAGTTCTAAGTAAGCACAATAGCTTGTGAAAATTGTAGGATTCCGCAGGAAATACTTACTCTCTACACGAGGAAATCATGGGATAAGCAGTTAGAGGGTTGATTATTTAGTGACTCAGCCTTTTTACAAGTCCTTACAGAGGAAGAAAAATTCTACCGAAATAACATCTGCATCGCCCGTGAGGAAAAACGTTGATTTTAAACAAAGTATCAATAAATTATAAAGAAATGCATGCATAAATATTTTCTGTGCAAAGTAGTTTCGCTTTTGAATCAGAACATAAGAAAAAGCACTTTTCGAGAATAAAGCATAGCATTTAACCTAAACATTTTGCTTCTACATATGAAGAGCATGTGCTTCGTAGAGTAAAATGTTTTCATCTCAAAACACAGAGAATATGTCAAGTTTTTTTTAGCTTCTTTATTGGTGAGTCACAAGATTGGGATGTGTTCCCACCGACCTATTGAGTATTTAGTTATACTAACGTCCCGTTTTGAAACAACACGAGGGCCATTTTGGTCAGCGTAATTTTGAACAGTGGTCAGGTGATGAGGACGACATCCGAGATGGCACCCTTTCTCCAAACTTCCTCCCCATACTCGCTGGAGGACGTTTGACCCCCCTACGTGTGATTTAACGTGCAAAAGGCCCATATACGCGGCGGATCTTCAATGGAATCGGGTTTCGAACCTGGAACCTAAGGTTTCGGCCTCGAAGCCGAGACTTTAACACTAAGCCACCGCGGCCCTATAAGATCTATAACAGTTGGGATAATAGTTAATTAGCGGTATTAACAAAGAGCTGCAGAACTTCTACTCGTAAACTGTCTTCACCGTTCTTACGAGTCAATGAAATAGAGTTAAATCATTATCGAAGACTTAGTAAAGTTGGCATATACGCGAGGAGACCTGAATGTATCCTCCCCTATCTTTTTCTGAGCATTAGTTTGCTTGGTAGTTCAGAAATCAACATCATTCTTGGACACCATTCATTGGATCGGGGCTGTTTTCCTTACGAGATGAATCAAAATTCAGCTTACAAAAAGACATCCATCGCCATTTCATCTGGCGGGAACCGAGATTTTCAGTATGATCCAGCAAATAGCATATCACAAGTGTCCTTAGGCCACCGTGGTCTCGAGCTTTTCAGTAAGTAAACCTGTTGATCTAGAGCAAACTTTCATACTTTGTTGTCGCTTAAATGTGTGGAGAATTATATGCCGATTCTTGTGCTTATTGTCTGATATTAGTTTTGTTGTTTATCTTACGATCTTTCCGTACTATTTTTAAGGACAACGCAGTGAACGAGTTCTCTTTTCGACTTTCTGTTTGTACTTCCACAATATGCGGCATTTTGTGTTTATCTTAGTCTTATAGTGACAAGAATCGTGTACACATATATTTTGAACCTTTTCTCTTTGAGCGATTAAATTCAAAATTTGATAGAAACCTACAATTGTGGTGTAAAGACCACATAAGGTACGTAGGGGGCCTGAATATCGCCTTCGTTCATAATATCGCCCCCCACGGTTTTTTCTTAATTTTTAGTGGTATATGGTGGCCACTACCGGAGATACAAAGCTTTCCCCTTCAGTAGTTGTATGAGGAAGCTATTTGAGCCTATTTTGATTTTTCAATTTTCTGGGAATTCTTGTTGATTTTCCTGTAAAGGGAGTTAATAACCATGTTTCATTAATTTTAATATAATCAGTAAAGTTCAATTGATAATGTTAAATCAATTCAGGCAGTGATAGTGACTATAATTTGTTACATTTCGGTGTGGTTTGTTTCTTGGCTTGCGATCCGATTCCGAAGGGGAATGCCACCAACTTTTAGTGCTAGGTTGTTCCTAATATCGCCCACTTCAGTGTTGCTATTATCTCCCACTTGGGTATCACCATTATCGCCCTAGCCGTTTCAGGGAACTATATTAAAAGAAAAATTACCTTTAAAAAATACATGGTTGATGTCTTATCACCTGAAAATGCTCCTAAGTGCTTTTTTATTTTAATAATTTTATTTAGGGGAAAAGTGCATCAACTTCATTGCTAAAAGTACAGAAAAGCTGTCTTGTATTACTTTAAATTTTGTTCTGCCTTAATTTTCATGTTTAATAAAGAAAGTATAATCATAGCATAAGTTTGACTTCATTTCAATCCATTTCAGACATAGGCGATATTGGGAACATATAGTGGGCTACATTAGGAACACTTTTTTCAGAAGAAAAAATTTTGCACACGCAAAAAAAGCGTTGGTGTGTTTGTTATAATTGAGTATATATTTGGGTAACAGTCCAGATAATAGATTGGAACTATTTTTACACATGAATTAGCCCTATGATTAAAATAATAGTTTAAGTGGGCGATATTTGGGCACCCTACGTTATTAAATTTCGTTAAGCTAGCTCGTTAAGTTCTTGAGTTATCGTGTTCACATACACACTAATAAGAAAGTTCAAGTGATAAAAAATTATGTCAAATTTCATCCTTCTAGTTCTTTGCATTTATCAGGTGCCGTGTTCACAGACAGAAATAATCCAAAAAAATGGTCCCAGGGATGTCCACATGGAAATTCATCAAAATCTCGAGGTCGAATTTTTCGATGATTATAGTAATTTCTGTGTTGATTTCTAATATATGTAGAGTGGTGGGTTAGAACCTCGGAAGTGTGCTAGGTGTATTGATACTAAATGAACAAACTTTGTGTCAAACAAACACAAATTTATTAAAACACTAATTATATTTACAAAAAAGGTGATTTACAATTTAATAAAGAGTTTTTGAGGGAATCATTATATCATTAAATGATAGAAATTGCTTTAAAAGGACTTAAAACTAAAAATGTTAGTATAAGAGAGCCAATAGCCGTTAGGCTTAAGAATATAATTTACTGTTCATGACCACACCCCATCACCAGGCAAGCTCCCAAGATACAAGACGACTCCTTCTCTCTCGGCTGCCACGGAAAGAATGAGAATTCCCCGTAGGTTTCTGGAATGCGCTACTCACAGCTTTTTCTGCAACTGTCCTTCAATTGCGTTTCGGCCGTTACGTGTTGCCCTATGGGTGTATGGTTGTTAAATTCTCAGAGGAAATAAAATATAAATTCCCCTCCACATGTATGAAGTTTTAAAATTCTTATCTATGTTAAAGGTTTCGTTACTACTAGATATTGCTGTCTCTACAAGTCCTAAGTATAGCAGAAAAAAATGTATCAAGAACCCTGCCTAGAAAAATGATGCTTTCGTGCATTTCGAAGGCCTTATATTGTTCTCTTATCTCATTCATTCTTAACGTCAAGGGTGGAAAGCAAATACGGTGAGGTAGCTTAGTCAAAAATTGATATTGCTAATATTACTATTGAACTATTTATAAGAAGTGCATAAAAACGATTTACTACAATCTATTAAGACACCAGCAAATAAATGCTATTTAAAGTTTTATAATGAAATAAAATCTTCTGGAATCATTTAAACTATTCCAGCGACGATTCATTTCGAAAGTATCTCCAGGGGTGTTTTCCATTTTATTCAAATTCGTTTTGTGCCCGCAATTATTCAAAACAAAGTTGTCGGCAATTATTAATCAGGGCCAGAGAGACGCAATCGATGAGCGTGCGGAATTTCGATAGTGCGGTTTGGAGTTTACTTAACTGCTGTCAACGCATTGATTAATGGAGAGATTCCAGCTAAACCGTGTCTCAAATTGTCCACGCTTGCTGTATCGATTCGCTCTCTTATAAACAGCAATGAAGCATGGGCTTAACATGGAATCGCGTGCGTGTTAGGCTTTCCAAATTCGGGCGCTAAAGCTTAAAGGCACTTTTAAAAGCAGTACAAAAGCGTCAATTTCATCGTTCAGATAAGTCCTTAATTAAAAATATGCGACTAGCGTAACTTCAATTGTGTTTTTTATCACATAGGCTTCGAATCCTTCTATACTTTTGAGCTTTATAATGCAAGCTGAAGTCATAGCATAATATCGCAACTAAATAAAAAGACTTTGTCCGCAAAGATTGCATTGCGCAGATAGAAAATTTGCAGATGAATAGGTAAAAATATGATTCAAGGATCAATCTTTTACATTTTGTACCTTTTGAATACAGAGAAAAAAAAATACGACACCTCATTCGGCGCATTGAAATCAGCTTTGTAGGACATTACGACATTATATTTTAATAAAAAGGTGAAGAGTCGGAACAAAATTCTTTTGTCAAACCTGCGTTAAGATAGTGGAATCGGAATAATAACAAATCGGATAATGTGACGCTCATCGACGAACAAATTTACATAGTGAGTGATCCGCATTAGGCCATTCTGGATTGTCAGCATATATTGATTCTAGTGTAACTCGTTTTAGCAAAGGTATTGACAATTAAATTTGGTGGCGATTGCAAACCAGCGGGAGTGGTCTTCCCAAAACTTTCTCTTATCCGCCCTAACGCGGGGGGGAGGGGGGATACACAGAGTAGTAACATTGACGATTCCCTAACAGAGGTGGGGGAAAACACGCGCGCCGTTTTTTGCCTCATAGAATGGTGAAGAAACCGAATATGCAATTTGAGCAACTTTTTTTCAACCGATTGAAACCAAAATTGGACACAGATCTACAATTAGGGTTAGAAGGCCAAATATCAATGTTTATTTATCTAATCCATAGGGTTTAGGAGTTATGTTCACAAATATGCGATTATACAGACCGACAGATGGTCAACCCTTTAACAGATTTGGTCCAAAATTTGATACGGGCCTTCATTCCTAATGATAAAACTGTGTACCAAATTTTATCTATCTAGCTATTTAAGTTTTTGAGTTATCGTGTTCACATGAACACAGACAGACTTCCCGAGTATGTATTATGTCCAAAATTTTATAGAAACCTACAAATTATGTGTAATGATCACGAACCAAATTTCATCCCTCTAGCCCTTATAGTTTTTGAGTTATCGTGTTCACAGATAGACATAATTCAAAAATTGTGTTTTTCGGACTCGGGGAGGTTTACAAGGTACGTTCGAAAAGTTCGGTGAATGGTCCCATAGTAGAATAACCGCGCTGGTTCGGATGCTGTCCTCACGCAGACGCATTGAGAAAGATGGCAGCTAGTGCCCCCTAGCGTCCAAATCACGATAGTTAAGCGGAAGTGCGAGCTACGACCAATTTAACGAGTCAGTGTGAGAAGATGCGTCACTGCGAAATGGAGCAATGCGTTAGCATCAAGTTTTACTTCAAATTAGGCAGAACGGCGACGGAGACACACGAAATGTTAGTGAAAGTGGACGCAGTGAGTAAAAAGTGTGTTTTTGAGTGGTTTAAAAGCTTTAGAGACGGAAAGGAAGATGTCAAAGATGAGCCGCGTTCCGGTCGACCACCAACAAGCACAACTCCAGACAACATCGAACGAGTGCGACGGATGCTTGCGGATGATCGACGGCTGTCTTTGAGAATGATAGCAGAAGAATTGAAGATAAGCCTAGACAGTGTGAGCAACATTATTCACGAACATTTGCAAAAGCGTAAGAAAAAGGTCTACGCTTTTCCGACATTACTCAGATCCAGCAACGTGTGACAACGGTGCTTCGAGCGATACCGAAAGAAGAGTTTGCTGACGGTTTCCAGCAGCTGTACAACCGATGTCAAAAGTGTATTGTAACTAATGGTGATTACTTTGAATGCTAGTAAAGGTATTTTGTTTGTATACAATGTTTCCTTTATTTTATGAGACCATTCACCGAACTTTTCGAACGCACCTTGTTAAACGTGGAGATTCGTCAAAATGTAGAGTTCGAATTTTTTGACGATTACAATACTTTCTCTTTGTATGAAAAAGGAGCAAGAAGCGACTCCACAGTGTGCGTGAGAGAAAATTGTTTCGCAGACCAGTGAATCAGTTCTTATCCCTCTCATCTTTTCACATATCGAAATTCTTAAATTACTACAGCCTAGCTTTTAAAAAGAATACCGCCCTAATCAAAACGCTAGTTCGCTTTCTGATTTCTGAAACAAATGCTCCGACTCTCTCTCTATCTCTCTCTCGACAAACAATTGGCGAGCTTAAGGGAAACGAAGTGTGTACACACCTTAAACTCCAGGTCAACCTCTTTTGGAACATTTATATGTATTACTTAATTATCTTACATTTGAACATTATTGCAATATAAAAACTTTGTTGTCCCCAACACTATTTAGTTTTCTCCAATATTAAAATGAAACTCGCTGCATTTTACTATGTTCTTTCTTTGTGAACATGACCCTTTCGCAATATTTATTTTATTTTATGAAAAAGGAGCATCTCATACTTTGCATTTTATTGTGTTGCTCTTTAGAGATTTATTTAAAATCTAATTTGCTTGTGTTCTCAAAAATAAAAATATGGTAAGAACTCTGTTACATCAATTCAATGAAATATTTTTTTATGTCCTATATATTCTTTTTTTAAATATACATTTAAAAATATTTTAAAATCACTATTTAAAGATATATGAACAATTTTATTTCATTAAAGCAGATCGATTAACTTGATATTTAAAATAAAGCGATTTAAATCGGTGATTTTTAAAAAAATCAGTTGCTTTAAATTGCGATTTAAATCAGAGACTTTAATCAACTGATTTAAATCGCCGCAACCCTGATTATAGGGATCGAGGGAAATGCGTTACCTCTATATATCATATTCTTTCAAACATTATACTTTTCTGTAAATTTGTAATTTTACATTCAATTAGAAGCTTCTCAAGAATGTTAGTAATGTTATTATTCTCGGATATTGGATTCGCTCGCGGGTTTCATTGATGTAAGCATTGCGGCACAATCACTTAATATAAACAGAAAAATCTTCAATACTCAGTGCAAATTATTCTAATAGCGGCAATATTTTTTGAGAATTTTTGAACTCGCATAATAAAATAAAATTATCTAAGGTAATCTCTAAACAGTCGAGCCTTATATTTTGCTCCATATCAGCTCTTTCTGGATAAATTATTCATTCAGAAACCAAATTAGATAAGTGTTGAAGTCCTCTGAGTTTGAATAACATTGATTAGAAGTCACGAGTTATATTCGACATTCGATCATAATTCATTTCCTGCATTAACATAATTGCATTAATAAATCTATATCTCCCTTATCCTAAATTAGCTCTCTCAATATGGTTGAATAATGTAGTCCACGCATTCTGTTATTAAGAAAACGAAACGTTCCAAGTTAATCTAAGAAAAATCCGTTTCTTTTCCATGCATAAATGTCCAAGAATGAAATATTTTATATCTCAGAATTAGATTTGATTGCTTCGTTTTGGGATAATTAGGAAATGAGTTATATCCTTATAAAATAATTCAAGCATAAGGCACATTCTAATGGTTTGCAAAGTTATGTTTTTGTATATGAATCCCATTTGCCAAATAATAAAGGGATGCAATTTTAAAATGAATTATGCTTGTTTCATTTATTATTTTGAAGCAATTTTAAAGAAAATATTTTCATGTTTTCTACGTAAACAAAACTTCGCTCGGTTCCCAATGTTTCTAGTTGTGCGATCCACCTGATATATATATATATATATATATATATATATATATATATATATATTAGAGAGAGTGAGAGAGAGAGTATAAATCGTAAAATGAAAGAATATAAAACGTGAAATGAAAAACGGAATAAAAGCACAATAACGTTTCTTTTATATATATATAAGGATATTAAAACAAGATTGGATTCTAAGTGTTCAAATACTTTATTTTATAAAAAATTATATTATTAATTGACTACATAATTTAACTGGTTTTGAGATTTTTAATATAGGTACCTTACTAATTCTTTAATATTAAAATAAATTAAATTATTTGGTATATTTAAGTTGAATCAAAGTTAGAAATCTAGTTTTGGCAATCTGTGATGTTAAGTTAAGTGGCGGTTTATATTGAAATGAGGATCACAGGTAAAGGATAAGTAAACACATTTATTCTATAATTCATAGTGAATAAGAATGGATATTTTATTGTTTTTAGCGCAATACAATAGAGCAATATATCGATGTATTTCATAGATTTAATATAGGTACTTTAAATATAACGTTGTTATTTTGTTAGTGTTAGTGTATGAATTTTTCATTCTAAATCCTTACATTTTAAGGTAAATTACCCTTTCTGTTATTTTAAGAACTTTAGTAACAGGGATGGTTTGTACAGCAAAATTAATATAACCTGGCTAAGCTTGTCCACAGCCAAGCTACTAATTTAATTGTTGAAAACTCCAAATATTTGGATTGCCTTTATTCAATAGTTTAAACTTACCATTTGCTCTTCGTATCTATAGTATTTTCAATTTTTTAGATTTGGTTATATTAAAAATTCAGTTTTTTCATAGATAAGTTAGAGATTTTCTCCATGCTACTTGCATGAATTAAGCACTATTACTTATAGGATCATAATTCAAATTTGTTTAATTAATAAACTTTTTGTTTTTGCATTGCATATTTGATATGATTTGTTTATTTTGAATGCTCATTGCACTTCTGTTTATAGGATCATAATTTAAATATTGTTTATTTAATAAATTTTTAGTTTTTGAATTGCATTCTGATATGTCTTGTTTGCTTTGTTTTGTATGTTCATATATAACAAGTATTTTGGTTTATATTAATATTTATAGAGAGTATGAATCGTAAAATGAAAATCTAATCTCTACCACAGCGCTTTTGGAATTGTAGCTTTTAGCGCATTCATTGCGTATGTGATATGTTTATATTTTTTTCCCATCTGATACTATTCGCATTTTTATCTTCACTCGGATATACTTTCAATTCGTTTTTTCATATCTTTTCGAATTTGATATGAATGTTTGTTATTTTATTTTTATTTTATTGTTTTTCTATTATGCTTTACTTCTTATATAAGAACATATATATACGTATTATAAGGTGTTTATATAAACACCTTATAATACGTATATATATATATATGTTACGGTCAATGTGAATAATCGGATATTATACATAAATATCGCGGCTATTGTATATAATCATCGTTTATTATGTATAATTACCGCGGTGATTGTATATAATAGCCGGCTTAAAAATTCGGTAATTATGCATAAGAATCGATTATCCATATTGATCGTAGCATACGAATAAACAAATAATATTCGAGTGACGACTCTTGAAGTTTCCGACTTCGAATTTTGACTGGCGTTCCGGGGCCCACTAATACGCTATTCGCGAACAATAGGTTGAGAACCGCTGGTTTGGGGTTGTCGTGGCCTCATTCGCAAATCTCAGCCTCGTAGAAGGACATATATTCCTTATAGCTAAAAACTTCTGATTAGTGTTTTTATATTTTATTTTCAGGCGATGAATAATAACAAACATAAAAGATTTTAAAAAACGTGCTTTTAATAATGTATTAAAAATAGAAAATTTTTCATCAAAAATCTGGAGGTCAAAGCAATAGTCGTAAAAGCGTGAG